>JAPDSC010131164.1:0-28850 GCA_026290005.1 Latrodectus geometricus | reverse complement strand
ATAAATTTAAGTTGTGTTATAAAATACATTAAAGGCAGTTTTCATATATTAAGTAAATAGATAAACACATTTTGTATGTAATTATTGCAAGGCCAAATGTTCTATGTGAGCATCAAGCAATGATTAATCACGAAGTTATTTAGGTTCATGATTGAAAAGAGATTTTGATGGTGTATAATAATGCTAATGCTCGTCCTTCTCTACTCACCGCTCGTATTGTACACGCTGGTTAATTATATCAATTAACATTAATTCCCATTCATAACATACCAATAATTCTCATTCCCTAAACATACCAATAAAATCCTCTAAATATTAAAAGAATTACATTTTTTTGCTTAAAATGGACAAATAAGAATGTACATAAAGTATAGTTATTCATTCGGAACTGAAACCTTTAGTTTTGGAGGAACGGAAACCGGAACTGATCCGATATATTTTTTAGTTGAACCGAAACGATAAAAAAAATACAGTTTGAAGCTCTGCACCAATACCCAAATCGTTGTGTGACAAGCACGAGTAAATTACCGCATCTAAATATAGAGCAATCGCTGTAAATTGAAGTTTCATTTTTTATAAGGGAATTCTTTCTATCGGCGTAATTTATAGTTTGTTCAGAATTACCTGATATTTTTCGGGAAATATTTTTAAAATGGTAGTTGGCAATAAATTGGTAGAAAAGCACATGGTCAAGAGGCTCGTAATGTAAACATATTATCTTTCGTTATCTAAATTTTATCTCTCTTGAAATAAGAGATAAAAATCCCACTGTTTTTCTTTCTTGAGGATATCACTTTCTTATAACAGCCAAATTTTAGAAGTTGTGATTCCTAAATTTTGGATACATATTTTAAATCTGATTAATAATTATGAGTGAAGCGATGTTAACAAATTACCAAACACCACTGTCAAGTCGCTATGCTAGCGAAGAAATGTCCAAAAATTTCAGTGACACTAAGAAATTTACGACTTGGCGACAGCTATGGGTGTACCTAGCTAAAGCAGAAAAGGTAATATAAGTATGGAATTCAAATAAATTTTGTTTTCTTGATTTTATATATATATATATATATATATATATATATATATATATATATATATATAATCGAGAATATACTCTCATTAATCTTCATATATTTATTATTATTTTTTATTTATATAAATAATATTTTATATAATAATAATAATACATAATATTTAATAAATAAATATTATTCAACTACTAACACAATAAATAAATAAATATTAATTTATTGTATTAGTATTTGAGAGAAAAAATCTGTTGAGTAACATAAGTTGGCTTTCTCAAACACTATTTTTTTTATTTTAATTTCTTGTGATAGAAATTTCAATTTATGCATTTTGTCCTTAATATATATTGCTTTAAAAGTGAATAAAACTATGTCAAGAAATTTGTGATTCAAATTTTTTCATTATTTTATTTTTTAGTGTAAAAATGTTTAACATTAAACATCTATAAGTCCCGATTTCAGCTGTGCAATGCTGAATTCATTCTCGTTCAATATCATAAAGTGTATAAGAAAACTTTTTACATTTGTAATTAACACAAGTAAAATACTGCGTAAAAATTAACATTTTATATTTTTTTAGAAAATTATAAATGTTAAGTTATTTCTGCAAAAATAGTGGTAGACTTTAAATATTTTGATTATAATCTTGTATCTGATTAATTAGTGAGAAAGTAATTTTGTATTTTGAGATGAAACTTAAAATGTACTACTGCATACCATGGTATGATGCTGACATTATAGATGTTATGTATTTTATTTTATACTAAATAATTCATTCTTAAAAAAATCATTTTCGAATATTCAAATTGGCTGGAAAAAAAAAACTTGCACTAAAATATATAGAACATATTCTTTGATAATTCTCATATGAATTTTCTATAATGACTATTTGCATTTAATATTATGATAACTAGTTTTAATTCTTATTAATTCATTTTGTTAAAAAATTAAGATTAATTTGTTAATTATTCAGTCTTTAGGTTTGAAAATAACCGACGAGCAAATTGCAGAAATGGAAGCAAATCTTGATAAAATTGATTTCCAAGCTGCTGCCAAAGAAGAAATGTTAACAAGACATGATGTCATGGCACATGTTCATGTGTTTGCTACTCAGTGCCCTAAAGCCGCCCCAATTATTCATTTGGGTGCAACTTCTTGTTATGTGGGTGATAATACAGTAAGTGGGTTTATTATATATCGTAATAATTCCAAAACAAAAAAATCTTTTGTGATAGGTATTCTGTTATAAAAGTTAATATTTATGTATCATTTTTAATTAAATATATAAAAGAAAAGTTAATTGTGTGTACATTAAGACAAAACAAAAATTATATATATCAGACCTTTCCTTTAAAAAAATAATATAATATATAAATAACAACATACAAAATTCTTATTTGATTTACTTAATTTGTCTTTTATGCTGTTATTATTTAAGTATATATAGAAATAATTAATTAAAAATGTATTTGTGAAACACTAAAGTATGTATGAAGCTTTTTCATAGAAATATATAGTTTTCTTGAATTTAACAACAGAAGAAATTCATATTTGAAATTTATTTTCTGTGCAAATGTTTTGCCTTCAGCAAGAAGTAGAATAAATAGTTTGGTTGAATGAAATTTAAAAGTCAATAATTTTTTTTAAGCTATTGAGAATAATAATTTTCTGTTTTATTAAAAAAGGATAGGAATTTATAAAGGGTTTTTGTTATAGTTATTTTTCTTCTTATTTAAAATTGTTTAATATAATAAATATATATTTTTAAAAATAAATTTTAGTAAGAAAAAAATAGTGTTCTTGTAGTAAAGATTTATTTCTTTAAAATACGTGTGTGTTACTTTATTTAATGTTATTAAAATTTTTATAAAGTTTATTCTACAGGATACTGAAAACATTCTACTCTTGAAAATAGCTTAGTGATAAAATTTTAAAAACACAGTATTAACATTTAAATTTTGGCACGTGTATAAAATGCTGCCAACTAATGAAAAACGATGCCAAAAGATATAATTTTTAGCCAATAATAAAAACTATACCAAATACATTTCACTACTTTTAGAAATTATCTGTTTCGTTAAAAATTTTTGAGTTCTAATAATTTTTCTGCTGATACACCTCAAAATATATAAAAACTTGGTTTTATCTATTGGAGAACCGAATCTGAATGAATATTTTCAAAGAAGTGAAATTTTTGCGTCTAAAAATTCCTCTAATGAATATTAAACTTGTCTGTAAGTCAAACAATAGCATTGTAATATTGAAAATTGTGACTAACAATTGTCCATTCAAAAAGGGACTTAAACTTTTTTTTTTTTTTTTTTTTTTAAATCATGTTCTACTTTCTGTCTATTTCTCATTAAATATGCTGAGAGACAATATAAAACTATTTAGTGTTAGCTCAAATATAATGGTACTTAAAGCAACTTTCTTGGTCAATGAAATTTTAGGCAAACACTAAATTTTTCTTCTTTTGGTTCATCGATGTATAAAATCTTCTAAAATAATTCTGAGTTATATTTTAAATTCTTAGAATATATATTCTAATCCTTTTTAAGTGTGTTTGTCTAATGTATTTTTACAGTACAAGATTTCCTCACTCTTTACTCTTGTTTCTTATCTTATACATGAAAAAAAATGTGGTACTTAATATTTTTTATCAAAGTGTTGCTTAAAAATATTTATTTAATTTTTTACTCTTATTCTTTTAGGATTTAATATTAATTAGAGATGGACTGAATATTTTATTACCTAAAGTAAGTTGTACTTGTAAAATTCATCAACTATGAATGGATTATTTAATTATTAAATAAAGTTATTTAATTTTAAAAACTAAACATGAATGTTCTTATTGTATAAAATGTATTAATATTAAATAATAAATATTTACAGTCAACAATGCTTAGTTAAAATTTATAAATGTAAACTTTAAGCATTTCCTTAAATATTATTCTCATGACTTAAATATATGAATTTATTAATTTACCTCACAAAACTATATTATGAAGAATACTTACAATTACTGTTATAATTTTGCATATTAACAATTTTATTTATTTTGGCCTAAATTGTGTTATAATTAGCTTTTCCTTTCAGTTGAATATCAATTCCTTTTAAAAATTCGATGAAAATAATTTTTTTATGAAATATAGAACTATGGATGTCTAGTTTCTTAATCATGAGAAGTAAAATGCAAAAAAAGAAAATTTTCTTAAATATAAAACAATTTTAGGGAAACAAAATAATCACATGTAGAGTTTGGAAACATGCTTCTAAAAACTATCAAAGTAAACTTTATACTAATTTCTTTTTCGAAAAAAAAAGGTGTAAATGCAAAAATTTAAAAGTTAAAGTATATTTATTAAAAAAATTGTTAAATTATTAAAAATCTTCAAATCATCTAAACAGACAAAATAAAAAATCGGGAGTGATATTTTTATACTGTTTTGTTCTAATTTTATTTGCTTTTTATATTTTTATTATGGAATGAAATTAGAAATTGTTGCTAGTGTTATGTACAGCAAAAGTATTATTTCTCTGAAACTAAAATTCTAGATAAGATAGTTATCTTAATAGTTTTTGCAATATAAAAAAAATTATATTTTAACTTAGTTAAAAGAGAAAAATTTTTCTAATTTTTTTGCATTATAGTCTTCAGGTGGTGAAAAAATTCTTAACCCAATTATATTTTTGCATGTTTTTGAAGTGTTATATAATGAATCACTGTAAATTTAAAAGTTTTTTCTTTTCTTTTATTTGATTTGATTTTCTTTCTATAATATTTATGAGTTAACTTATTCTTAATATAAATTAATATTAGTTTTAATCAGTGCAATATTTATTCATTTTTCCTATAGCTTGCTCGTTGCATAGACAGATTGTCAAAATTTGCTGAAAATTACAAAAGTTTGCCCACTCTTGGCTTCACTCATATGCAGTGAGTATGAATCAAATCAATATTTTTGGATAATTTGTTTGACAATGTTGTTTAACATTATTGTTAGATATTTATTAATATTTTTCTTTTATTTAAATTTTTTTGGTACTTATGTTATCATCGTAGCAGTTTCTAAATATTGAATTACAAGGATGTTAATAATATGTTTGTTATTTCACATTTTGAAGCTGTTTTATTAATAACATAAGAATTTTTGTAGAAATTTTGATAGATAGATGAGAAATGATTTTTAAAATTGTCTGAAAAATATATCTAAATTTAATATTGTAATTTTAAATGAAGTCAGAATTTATTGAAATAATTTTTTATTCTTTAAGTTTTTGCATAACAATAGATTATTTATGATATTTTAATCCTATTAAAAGAAAATAATTTTCTTGAATTTGTAAAATCTTTCAGTTATCCAATCTTAATTAATTTTTAATTATATTTTTTTATGTATTTTATGAAAATTATATATAACATTTCATGTAATGACAAAAACAAATCATAGTAATCATTATATTTTTCTTCAACAATTTTGACACCATTAGGTAAAATTGAAATGATCATTTTGAAAATAGTTTTTTTTTTTCGTATTGATAAATTTTTTAAACAGAATCGGTGCCTAATTTTTAATAATAACAGCTGTTTATTTGTACTTCAAACTGATTCATATATCTTGTTATGTTTCATATTTAAATTTCATGTATTATACTTTTTTTTCTATGAACCATCACTACTTCCATTATAATTAAGTAATATAAAAACACATCAGTATTTTAATTTTAAATTGTTTGTGATTCTAGACCTGCACAGTTGACCACTGTTGGTAAAAGAGCTTGTCTCTGGATACAGGATCTTTTATCTGATCTTATAAACATTCAACGAGTTCGTGATGATCTTAGATTTAGAGGTGTGAAAGGTACTACTGGTACTCAAGCTACTTTTCTTAATTTATTTGAAGGAAATCATGAAAAAGTAAAATATATTTCTTTTTTTGTAAGAGAATAAGCAAGTATTCTTTTTATTTATGAGTAAGTACTTTCAGGTAAAGCAACTGGATAAATTAGTCACTGAAATGGCTGGCTTTAAAAAGTAATAATTTGTTTTATATATTTTAAAAACATTCTAAATATAGATACTTTTTTATTCTTATACTTGAATGTCATTTTTTAGAGCTTATTCTGTAACTGGTCAAACTTATAGTAGAAAAATTGACTGTAATGTAATTTATTGCCTTGCAAGTCTTGCAGCATCAGTTCATAAGGTAATTTAATGTTGGATCCCTTAAACTAATAACTAATACCTCATTGTATAAACGTAATATTTTTATTGTTAATTTCTGATATATATATATATATATATAATATGTGTATATACATATTGCACCATGATAAATTAAATTGCTTACTTTCCCTTGCTTTTAAAAGTCTTTAAAGTTCCTTATTTATTGAATTTCTATAAATTGATTCTATGTTCTGGTAATAGAATAATTTTATTACCATAATATTTTATGCAAGAGTCCAAGATTTTAAGATTGAAAATTATTGATATTATTTTGAAAATCTCATTTTATAGGAATATACATGAACTATATAGAGCCAAATTAATTTTATTTTACCAATGAAATTATAAATTTATAGCTTTTAATGTAATGTACTTTTTCCTGAAGGGGTTTCTAAAACTGAATTTTCATTTTCATTTTATTATCAATGTAGTATTTTCATTTTATAGTTAAATTTCCTGAATTTCATTTAAAAATAAATTTTTAATAAATTAATTTAAAGCATTTTTTATTTGTTAAAATCAGAATATTTTTTATCACTAACTACCATCAGTACAACACACTATTGCAATATTTTTAATTGACACATTTGAAATCATTGTTGTTGAAAATGGCAATTAAAACAATTTCAAAATTTTCATGATTCTTTATCTGAAATATACAATAAATAATTACAATATAAAGCATAATTTTGATGGAAAAGATAATTACTATAATTTATGAAATTATGTTTTATATATAAAAAATTGTACTTAAATTATCAAAATTTGCCTAATAAGTATATATTGTCGTATTCAATATTTTGATAAAATTTAATGCTTTAAAATTTGTAATTAATAAACACAAATGAGAAATTATAAGAATAGGGAGAAATAAATAATTTTTGATGTGACATTTAAATTTGAAATGTTGAATGTTATTGATCTATACTAAATATTGTAGATTTGTACAGATCTTAGACTACTTGCCAGTATGAAAGAAATTGAAGAGCCTTTTGAAAAGACTCAAATTGGTTCTAGTGCTATGGCCTATAAGCGTAACCCAATGAGGAGTGAACGGTGTTGTGCTCTGGCAAAATTGCCCATGGGTTACATCATAGATGCACTCATCACTGCTTCCACCCAGTGGATGGAAAGGACTTTAGATGACAGTGCTAATAGGTAAAAGCTCATAGCTATTTTCATGTGTTTTATCTACATTTACATGTATAACTATAGTTGCTAGTGTTTAAAATTACTAGTAATGAATTGATTAAATACAATTAGTATTAAATAAAAATTTGCAGCCATAGATTAGTATATGCACTTTTAGAATATCATTTTCATTAATGCAGTTTCTAGATAAATAAAAATTTTCCGTTTTCTTAATGGATTTTTGTCTGGGTTTGAACTGAGAACAGCTGCATGAAATGGAATGAAGCTTATATCCAGATAATGATCTCTGGCTAACTTAAAACCGACTGTTTTTTTTATTTGAAAGTTTAATTGCAGCATTTGTAGTTAATTCAAATTATCAATGTTTATTTGATCTCATTACATATTTGCTTATCTTGTGATGTAACATATTTAAACAATGTAACATGGTTCTAAAACTCCTCTTGCTTCAAGAGTGAATGTGTATGGTTCTTTCCTTTATTTCAAAATTTTCATCTATGTAACTATAAATAGTAGAGAGAAATACATAAAAAGCATCATGCTGTCTTTTTATCTATTCTTACAAAGTTGTTTAGATATTGAAACTAAACAATTTTGTAGGAATGCAGAAGAAAACTAAAGATATTTTTTACATATTGCAGTGTAGATTTTTCTATTTTCTTAATATGCTGCTGATCGTAAATCCATTTGAACACTAACATAGTCTGGATTCTAATATCAAATAATTTCATAATTAAAGAGAAGACTAAATTGAGAGTTAAAAATTTAGTAATGAATTCATAATCATTACTAAGAAATTGGGAAATATTTTACAAATTTCTGATTTCCTTAAGAATATTTCCAAATTTTTAATGTATATCCTTTTTCAGAAATATTTTAACTTCCTAAACTTTAATCATTTTCTTTTATTTATTTAATATTTTTAGATACAAGTTCCAACATATTTCTATATAATTTTTTCCAGAAACAGATTGAAATAGATTTAACACTTTAGTAAAAAGTCAGGATTACTTACAAATGCTTCTAATTTTCCTAAAGCTTCCATCTTTTTAATTAGTTTTTGTTTTCTACCAAAAACATTATTTAAAAATGTAATCTAATAATTTTTGTCCTCCATGAAATATTAAAAGCTTTACAAAGGACATAAATTTGAGATTTTTCTCTGCATGTTTTTTAAATTTTAATTTGCTGTATAACCAAAATTATAAAATTAATTACAACTTGAAAAATTTTAAATTTTATGAAAATTTAAAATGAGTATATAACAAGAAACATTCAGTATATTTCTTAATTTAATTCAATTCTAATTTAAGCTAAAATTTAATAGAAACATTTTTGATAACTATATTTTTCAATAATTTTCTATAATGCTAAATTAACATCTTGAAACTGAAAAATTCTTTATAATAAACTTGAAAAAATTTTCATAATAATAAAAATTAACATTTTTAGTATTATAGAAAACACTTTATTGTTTTAATGTTTAATTTTAATATGTTTTTTACATTAGTATAAAAATTCAAACATTAAAAATAAAATGTAAAGTATGATATACAAAATAATATTTTAAAAATAACAGATGTGAAGTAACAAAAGTTCATACTTTAGAACAAAGTAATTTTTCTTTTCTGTAATATTTGAAAAAAAAAATTACTGTTCATTTATTTTTGGTCCTGTAAGAATTTATTATTGATATTCATTTTGTGTAGTATTAAATTTATTTAGTCATAATCTTATTCTAACCAGCCCAGTCTAAATTTTTAGAAACCTGGTTACTTTTTATGGTTCCACAGTGACATAAAACATTTTTATATTTAAAATTATTTCAAAATAAACAATCTGGATCTAATAGTTTATTTTGAGTTGAAATACTAATAATTAATAAAATTAAAATATACAACAGAATATGACTACATTTCAATTGTATACTGAAATTAAATTGTTTCAGTTTACAACATAATAAACATTTTCTCATTTCCAGGCGTGTTATTATTCCAGAAACTTTCCTATCCACAGACATTTTCCTAAACACTCTTCAGAATGTGACAGATGGGTTAGTTGTTTATCCTAAAGTAATTGAGAAGCATTTAAAGCAAGAATTGCCTTTTATGGCCACAGAAAATATTCTGATGGCAATGGTTAAAGCTGGAGGTGATAGACAGGTTAGTAAGGAATTTTTCATGAAGATCTGTTTCAATTTCATTTATTATTATTTTTTTTAAATTTCAATGAAAAAATTTAATTTTTTTTTAAATTTTAATGTTCAACTATTAAGTTTCAAATTAAATTTTGCATTAGTTCCAGAAACTTGAAACTTAATTACAGAAAAACAAGTTAAAGCTTACTTGAATAAGTAAATTGTAAAACACATAGGTAAGACAATATGTCTCATCTATGTGAGTTCAATAGCAAGTAAATCTTTGTTATCGAATTTAATAAAAATATGTAATTAATGTGAGACTTTGAGGTCAGAAATAAATAAGATAGAATCAAAGTAGGAATAAAATTTGCCTTTTAATTCTTTCAATAAGATTTTGTCCAATAATTAACACATTTTGTGTTATTCTTTTTAATATCACTCACTATATCAAAATTATGCTCATTGTTATGTTAATTTCTAAAGGAAAATTTTAATTTTTTATTTTAATGAAACATTTAGAGTTTCATTACTTTATGCCAATTTTATTAGCACTGTTTGATAGTATAATACATTCAAATTATTAATTTTGAAAATATATGCAAATCTTTAAAAATTTTCTAGTAAAAATGTTATTATAGTGATTTATTGAAAAGTAGCAGGTATGCACAAACTTCCTATTTTAACCCTCTATATATGGGGGGGGGGATAGAATTTTACTTTAAAAATTGCTCAACAGTTATGTTTAGTTTGTTATCTATAAGGGGAAAAAGTGTTTATTATATAAAGAATACTACTGTGTAATAATTCACTTTTAATTTTATAATTAAAAATACTTTAACTTTATAATTAAAATATCTAATGTATTCTTTTTTCTATAGCTATGAGTGAAATATACATGAAATTGTCACTAAAACAATGCATTTTACTTTATATACAATATTCAGTTTTAATAATTATAATATGAATCTGTAGTTATATAATTAACTTTGAATTATCATAATGTATTTATTGAAAAATAACTAGGACATTCTCAATGGGTCCAATTTATTAATGTATCAATATAATCCAATTTTTAGTAATGAAAATTTGGATTAGAATTTAGCATAAATTAAAGAATACCTTTTTCACCAAGATTTTAATGGGACCATTGAAGTGTTAAAAAATTATTTTGAAATATGTAATTTTTTAACATTTATATGAACAATATTAATGTTGTGAACTTCTATTTTCTAAATGCATTAAAATAGTAAATATGAAATTGATTTAGATTCATATTATAGTGCTAAAAACTTTTTGTTTTTAAATATATTTCTTGTTAGGTCTGCCATGAAGAGATCAGAGTCCTTTCACATCAAGCGGCTGAAGTTGTAAAAATTCAAGGTGGAGATAATGATTTAGTAGAACGAATCCGAACTAGTAGTTATTTTGCACCTATAAAAGATCAGCTGGATGATCTTTTGAACCCAGAAACTTTCATTGGCAGAGCTCCACAGCAGGTATGCAAATTTTATTTGTTTATACATTTTTATTATGTTAACTTATTATTCTTATACATTTTAACGTACTTTAAAAATATTCCTGTGAAAATAAAATTCAAGATGTTTTTTTTCTAGAACATATTAGGTATTCAAAGTCAAAGGAATAATTTACTTTTATCAATTGATTTTTTTCAAATGCTATTTATTGTACAAAAATAGCAAATAAAAGTTTTATTTTTATTAGTATAGTAAGAATTGATAAATTGATTATAATAAAGAAATTACAAATATTTGTAGTTATGACATTCCTAATTCTCACTAATATTTTCGTTATATAAACTAAACCAAGCATTATTTATTTAATTTTGTTTGCTATATAAAATATATCTTTTTAATGAGTTCAAATCGAACATTATGAGCACATATTTCAAATAAAGTACAAAGAATAAAAGTTTTTAGGAAAATATAAAGTTATAACAATTTAGCTTTTAGTAATATTAACTAAACTAGGAGTCCATTATATTAATTATATCTGTAGTGAAAAACATTTAGAAAATAGCATTTCTAATACTATTCATGCTAAAATTGCTATATGCAAATATACAAAACTATTTGTGAAGAAAGATAACATCTTATTAATGTGATTTGAAACGCCAATTTCATTTGATGTATTCATGATAGAACATGTTAGATATTCAAAGTCAAAGGGATATTTTACTTTTATTAATTGATTTGTTCAAATGCTATTGTACAAAAATAGCAAATAAAAGTTTTATTTTTTTAGTATAGTTTATATTTAAATATCATGTTTGTGTCACCCTTTGGAAAAGATAAAATCTTTCTATAAAATTCTGAGTAAAAATAAATGCATTAGTACTTTTGTATAAAAGAAAATGAATTAACTAAGAAAAATTTTTATTCAGGAATCAAAGCAAAAGAACAAATTATTCTTTAAATGGAACAATAATTATTAACACCTCAATGCCTGTATAATTTATTTTAATTCATGTTGATTGAATAACAAATTTAGAAAATTGTTTGATTTAAATTTTAATTCTGTATATTTTAAATTACTATGTTTTGTAAATAATAAGTGTTTTAATATTTAACTTATGAACTAATTAAAATTGAAAATATATAATATGTAACATTTTGGAAGTAGCAATTGTTCTCAGGTCATCATCACAGCAATCAAATTTTCAATTATAGAATCATAATTTATTTTTGTTGTATGTTTTTATACATGAATTTAAAACATTGCCATGAGAAATATGTTAAGGTTTTCAATTTGTTTTATTCGCCATCGCAATGAATATCTATAAAATAAAAAATGTTTACTGACACTTTTAAAATCAAATTAAATTATTAGCATTTAAATAATATTTATTTCTAAAACATGCAAATTCATTTTGTAATACTAAAACATGCAAATTCAAATTGATTATATATTTCTTGTTTTATAAAATTACTCTTTTTAAAATTGTAAAGATTCACTTATTTAAATCTGTTTCTCAGCAAGTTTGAATTCTGCATTCCAACGAGGAAATACACACTTTCTCTCACATAATTTGATTTTTTTAAAAATGACAATAGCAAAATATCTAGTTAGATATTTCCATGTAATTTTTAAAACTATGAATAATTATCAATTATTTTGAGCAAAAAGCACAGAATAGCAATTATTAATTTTCAATGTGAAACAGGTTCAGTATATATGTTAATTGGATAACAGTTAAAGCTATGAATTATTAAAATGAGATTTCAAGATAGTTTAGTTTAATGAAAAATGTAATATTGATACTGTGATGGTAAATGAATTAGTTTTTATAAAAGTTACTAGTAGTTGAAAATCCTATGACTTCATTATTTTTTAATTATTTTGTTGCCTTATCAAAGATTAACATATCATTGAAAATTTCTATCAAATTTAAATTAATTATAGTTTATTTCATACCCAAAGAAAAAAGCTCAATTGGTTACTGAATGATTAGCATGCTGGCTTTAGTTCAACAATTCATGCTTTTGATTTTTGATGGGATATCCATGTTAATGGTAGTTCAGAAGTGTACTTTAAATTAAAAAGGCCAGTTAAATTAGATGTAAAGAAATTGTTTTCCAGCTCTTCAGCAACCAGAATTCTTGATAAGAAAAACAACCTTAATCATGATTATAATTTTTTGCCTATCTCATATAATTCTCCTTTTAAACTTTTTTTTTTTTTAAAATTTGCAATAAGACGATTTTTAAAAATGAATATATTAAACTAGTCAAGGTATTTAAAATAAAGCAAAGAATTGTTTCTTTACATTTTTATATAAATTGTAAATGTATTTCAAATTTTTATACGTTTTTATATAAAATGTCAAATGATTAGATAATTCCACTTTTGCTCAAATTATCTAAATTTGAAAAATTGACAAATTTTTTTTAAAATGTATAAAATTTTAAAATACATTTACATGTTATAGATATTTATTGAATAGGAAAAAAGGAATCAAATTGTAAAGAGCAAACTTTCGTCCAGAAAATATGTGAATATCATTCAGAAAATTCAAAACACTTTTTTTTTAATTAATTGAATGTTTACATCGATAATTTGTTTAGGAGAAGTCTAAAAAAATGGGAAAAAGTACCATGTTATGTCTATATTAGAAATTAATGCTAAGCTTATTACTGAATGGTCAGCTTATCACTTTATGGATTTGATTTGCACAATTGAGTTTATAGTGGTTCAAATATTAGGTTACAGTTAATGATCAAAAGCAATTACTGATGCTTAAGCCATGGTTTTAAAAATAAAATAAAGCTAAGATTGCTGAAAAGCTACTGAAAAGTTATAACCTAAAATGAGTGCCAAATCTAGAATTTTTCCAATCTTAGTAGATAATTATTGTTTATTTAAATGAGAAACACTGATAAATAAATTAATATAAATTACGCAATTTTAAATTAATATTATGTCACATTGGTGT
This sequence comes from Latrodectus geometricus, assembly GCA_026290005.1. Taxonomy (NCBI): domain Eukaryota; kingdom Metazoa; phylum Arthropoda; class Arachnida; order Araneae; family Theridiidae; genus Latrodectus; species Latrodectus geometricus. The sequence goes on along the minus strand of JAPDSC010131164.1, from coordinate 14,850 downwards.
AAAAATGGACCACCTCTAAGAAAAAGACTTTTTCTTTTACATATAGCAAAAGATATTTAAAAATGTCTACATTAAGAAGATTGGGGAAAATATGGAGATGACTACATTTACAGCAATGTGACACATTTTCTAACAATGATTTTTATGTGTCAAATACTTCTATTTATTTATAATTTTTATTTTATTAGGTTACTGAATTCCTGCAAGAAGAAGTGTATCCAAATTTAGAGCCTTATAAAGACAATTTAGATGTAAAAGCCACGATAAAAGTCTAATGAGATATTATAATTTAAAATATATAAATAATTCAATAAAGCATTTTAAAAACTTCTTTGATTCTCAAAAATTCACTTCCATCTAGGAATAACTTAAAACTACTTCCAATTTAATTAATTTCATTAAAAAATGCTATTACAAAGTTTAAAATTTTGTGAAACAAAATTAATTACATTATATTTAGAAAATGCTGAACATCAAAAGAATGTTAAAGAAATAAAATTATATGAAGTTCTCATAACATAGAAATAAAGCGACCATTGTTATAGAAGAACTTTTTATCATAATTAATAACTAATATCATGTTCATTAAAAAAATTTTGATTTGCAGCTGTTGTAAATGTCTTAGTTAAATAAATTATTGTGATTTGCTTTGCAATTTACTTCATTGTGTTATAGAAATAAAAATATAGTGAGTGATTTAATATATTAGGAAGATTGGAAAATATCCATCAAACTAGCTCAAAGAAAATTATTTGCAGCCTATGAAATTAATAATTTCTTTAGTAAATCAAAGGTCTACAAATGAAACATTCAGTTTTTTTGTTAGTTGAGTTCTAAGTTAAAATACTCTTAAATCATTAATAATATGAGGCTATCTTGATGAAGCTGAATAAAAATTCATTAACTAAACACTCCAAAGAATTGTTAAAAAGAGACATATATTGACAGTTAATCAACAGGAAATGAATATATTTTTAATAAAATGCAAGGGTATCCATAAAATGTCTCACATATTTTACAGTTTAATAATTCTTTAAATAATATAGATTTATTTAAAATAATATTAACATTCATGCAGATTGAATAAGTTTTATACCTTATCAATAGACATGCTACTCAGAAAATAAAGATTGAATTATTTTCTAAGAGCACGGGCAAACATGCCCAATACTGTAGTTGTAATATTGATTTTTAAATCATCAATGTTCACCAGTTTCCATTTGTAAGCAATGTCTTATACATATTAAAAAGATAGTAATCGATTTCAGCAGCATTGTATTGGGTGATCTAGGTGCCCAAGAAATCAAGTATTAATCTTTCATGTGACATGTGAAGTGGTCACTGATGATAAAGGAAAAATTTCAAACTGGAAAAAAAAAAAGTAATTAACATGCATTGTTAATATTTACAAAAGAAAATGTATTCAAATGGGAAAAATAGTCTGATAGCATTCACACTGATAAAAAATGAGAAATTCCACGATTAAATGTCATAGGTTTGCTTATACTTTTATTATTAAAGTGTCACATTTTATAAGCACTGTTAAATTGATCATAAAAATAAGACTTGGAATGAAATATTAAGCAGTGATTGACATTCATTGTAGTATCATTTTGTCATTCTATATAAAATAAAGAATAAATATTTTTAAATGAGATAAACTACACATTAAACTTATAATTTTTGAAAGAGACTGAGAAATACAATCTTATAAAATGTATTCTTAAGGTTAAGCTTTCTGAAAGTTATTTTAACTGATAGAAATACAACTTAAACATGTCTTTAAGAAAAGGAAATTTTCTAGTTGAAAGAGATGATTTGTTTTTCGTATTGAAGATATTTTTCAATATATTCAATACATAAATTATATTTCAAGAAAAAAGTTTGTGAGTAACAGAAAAAATATTATAAATACTTTTTACACATACTTTTTTTTAAATTAGTCACAGTCATAAATCAATGTAAAAATAATGTGACCCGAAAAAGATACTGAGTAAGACAATGTTCTTATTTTGCAACAATTGGAAATTCACTTATTATTTTATTAATTTAAAACACTCATTTTCAAGGGAAAGGATAACAAAATGTTTAATGTTTTCTTTAATGTGCTTATCTCCTAAATCTGTCATAAATATATTTACAGAATAAGCTTCAAAGAACCTGGCAATATTTATAATTTTTAAAGATAAAAATGTGAAAATACTGTATATGTAATTAATGAGATGAATTACTCATTTTTTTCAATACTGAGTCATAATGGAGGACATAGACAACGTTTTATGTTGAAATAATGAATGCAAATATTAAAAAAAAATTTTATTATCTAGGGAACATACTATACACAAAGATTTTAACAATCATTTTTTAAAGCAACTATTTTTTATGTCAAAAATTTAAATAATATGCATGTGAAGGAATTATAAGTTATTCAACAGTCACTATAATACTTTGAGAAAATAATTTGGTTTATCAAAAGTCCAGATGACTTTATTTTATTATCCAGATGAAATTTTTACCAAATACAATTTTTAGCATATGACTATATTGTACAATGAGCTTTATTTGTAAGACCTAAATTAGCTAGAAGAGCATCTGTGCTTGGATCACGACCCCTAAATTTGCGAAATACTTCTCCAGGATGGCAACCACCTCCAAGAGCCAAAAACGTGTCACGAAATCTGAAAGGTACAAAAGCAGTTTGCATGAAATGAGTAATCAATGTTTGTAAAAATAGGGTAGTTTTCCTAATTGGTTTATAGAAAAAAAACTATATAACATAATTTACAGAAACTATATACAAAAATTGCTTTGCCTAATATTTGCAAAATATTACTTGCCTAATATTTACACAATTGCATAATATTTTGCATTTTTTAAATATAAAAGTTTTCATATTTATACGAAAAGGACTTATTTTTGTCATCCAAAAGTAAAACAGATTAATTTAGACACGAAATATTCTTAATTTTTAAAAAAATCCGTTCAAATCACATATTTTTTATAAAATTATGATTGAGATAAAAGCACTTCTGTAATCAGATCAAGATTTGTCAACACATGTTTAATCAAAATTATCAAACGTTCACATGAAATTTTCATTTCATCAATCTTTTACTTAACTAAGAAGTAACTGTTTGCAAAGCTCTAGTGATATTTCCATCAGCAATTCATTTACACTTCAGAATTTTTGGCTGAAGACTAAGAATTTGGCAACATTTGTTCTAATAATAGAATATGACCTTAATGTGTGTTGATGTAGTTATTAAATTTATTTCACTATATTAGATGAATTTAATTTTACCGGTTATTTATTTACACATACGCATTTATATCATTTTCAAATTATTTTTACAAATCTAGTATAATTCACATTTCAAAGTTACTATTTTTTAAAATCATTTTTAATAACTGGTAGTGTACATTACTTTAAACAGAAATTAAGAAAACCAAGTTAAAAAATCCACTATTTTTTAATGTTTCAATGAAGCATTATGAATTAAGCTTGAAATTTTTTAATAAAATTGTAAATTTAAAATTTTGTTTAATAGTTCAAATTTTGTTATAAATATATCTAATTTAAAAGAATTAGTCAAATTAATAAGGAAGGAAAATGACACTGAGAATAAATTGTTTAGCCATAAAGTAAACACTTATGATTGAAATGTGCTAAACTTATAGAATAGTTTATTTCATTGTTGATAGCTTCATAGAGAAATTTTTCAAAATAGATATCAAGAGAATCTGTTAGATATTTTTATTTGTATAAATAAACTATTTTCAAGGAAAGTGTATTCATATCTTTCTTATTAATTAACTTTATTGAAATAAAATATTCCAAATAAATAAAATACATTTATAATTTTATATATTAATGACTTCTTTTTGCAATATATAGTTAAATTTAACCAAAAATTGATACAATGCAAAATGGTTTTTTCTAGTTTATTTGATCCAAAATAAAAAACATTGTAGAAAATTGCACACGTTTTTCAAGCTAACTAATTTTAACAACAAATTTGTGTTCCTATTTCTTACCTTTTACTGATTTGTTGTAGATTTTCTGAATCATCCAATCCTGCTTCTTCAAAAGCACTGAATACATCAGCAGCAATCATCTGCACATAATGCAAAATTTTAGGAGATATTTATATGTGCAGATTAATGAGCTTTAATATATTTTAATATATTTGGCACAAAAATTAACTTTCAAGTTTACATAGGTAATGAATATTCATGTTTTTGAAATTAATCATAAGGTATCTGCAGTATAATTAAATTAGTTTTAATATTAATGATTTTATAAAGCAGTACATAAAATATATCTTAAAGCTTTTTATTTAACATATAACATACATTACATAAATATATATTATTGATACAAGATTAAGAAACTAACTTATTAATTAAAAAAAATATTTTACTTAATAGTTTCATATTAATATTTTTCAGGCATTTATATATAAATGTGGCATACTACAAAAAAAAATAATAAATAAAAATTCAGAAAAAAAAATTAAAAGCCATTTTTGCTAAGTTTTCAATATTCTAAATCATTTCTTTCTTTTTATAACCATAATAGAAGAAACTTTATTGAAATAAATAATCTTATTAGCACACACAGATACTTACTTTTCCCCATAAATTTGAAAAGTATGCAGCAGGGTATTGATCACTGAAAATTTCAGGAAAAGAACATGGTAGTGCAGAATGTTTTTCAAAAGGGAAAGGCATATACTGTTGCCATACATCTCTACTAACGTTAAGCCAGAAGTCTTTCCTAATTATTAGAAAATATCAATTTGTTTTTTATTTCATATAATAAAAACTTAAAAATATTTTAACAATAAATACAGGCATACCGTAGTTTTTTTAAGTTGTAAATATTTATTTTAAAAATTAATCAAAGTGCAGTTTTCTTTTGAGAAATAATCTACTAAAGGATTAAAAAAGTATCAAGCAGAAGAAATTTTAAACATAACTAAATACAAAATGAATTTAAAATAAACTAAAAAATGTATATAATTTAATAGAAATAATTTTAAAAGATTTTACATTATTTGTAATATATTATCTCTATTTTAATTTTAAGATAAAATTATATTTAAATTAAGTTATCATTTTGAATGATGAGTTATGATTTGTCCATTTTTAAATGCAACTTACCTATTGTACAATTCTAAATCAAGTTCACAAAGATATAGTTCTTCAGTTAGTTTTAGACCAGTCATATATTTTTCTCCTATTGACATAAAATTAAATGAGAATCATAACAAAACAATCTGATAAATGTTTATTTAAAAAATGTTTGATTTATAGCAATGCATGTTAGAAATTCTAAATTAATAAATGAACTAATCACATTTGTATCTATATATCAGTGCTTAAATTCTGGCCCTTTTAAACCCAAATTCTTTAACTTAAAAATAAATATAAAATAAAGGAAACGTGAATTTAAATATTTCTTATGTTTTAATTTAAGCACTGAATCTTTTCAATATATATATATATATATACATATATATATATTAGCTTTTTAAACTTTGTTGTACATTTAAAAGTGTTTATTGTTAAATGTCACACACATCTTAAACAAACAGATCTAACATGAAAGTTTGATTAAGAAGAGATATAACCAGAAAATCATGTATCAATTTTTCAAAAGGAGTATGGTTTACAGTAAATGCAATCTACTACAGCCACGATCAATGCTTAGAATATTTTTTTAAGCATTAGAAAGTATGTCCATATTTACAGTTAATAAATAAAATAAAATAATTGCATATTCAGTATTCAATAGTTTAAAAATGGAATATAATTAAAATTGCATTCATGCATTCAAAAACCTAATAAAATGAAAAGAATTGAAAAATAGTTTTTTATTTTTAATTATATTGCAGGAAAAGTAAATAGTTCAATAAATAATATATACAAGAGTTCTTTTAATTTCTTAAATAAAACTCTTTTGGTAATCAAAAGATAAAATCCTGTACTTACGTTTGAGAAGTTGTTCATGCATTTCAATTGGTAATACTTTTCCAGAATCTACATGACTGCTAATGGCTGCAACTGTTCCATAGTGATTCAGAAAAGAACTCATAACTATAGGGCACACATTCACAACATCCCATTCTAAATTAGTAAGGCCAGACACTTCTGTATATGGAATGGTGGTCAAAGAATGTTGAAGAAGATGACCAAACTAGAAAACAAGCAGCAAATGTGATAACAAAAATATGCATTACTAGGGACTAAGAAATATAACTAGGACATAATATTCATTCCCCACTGGTGAAAGCTAATATAGTATCAAGAGCATTAAAACAAATAAATATATAAAATCAAGACAATTTAAATTAATCTACTTAAATTCTAGAATAACATTTTTAATTATACTGTTCCTCAAAATTAAAAAATAATAATCAAAATAAACAGAATAAAAAAATGTTGCATTAAAATTTATGTTTATAAAGTGCTCATTAAAATTTTATAAAAAAATATTGACTATAGATTTATTGATATTATTTTTTATTTTATATAGTATTTCTAAAATGCATAAAAATATCAAAAAATTATGCATAGAAAATAAAATAAAAAGTCTTTGCTATTTTTATTTAAAGTACATTAATTAAAATATGAAAGTTTAATATTTTTATACATACACCACTTTCATTTTATTTGGTAGCAGATGTCATTCCCTTAAATGATAAATTAATATATATTTCAGGGATGGCCAAACTTTTGGGATCCGTGGTCTACTCCACATTTAAAATATCGAAGGGGGTCTACCAATGGCAGAAATAACGTATATGTTTATAGATTTATTTTCAGTAACAGAAAAATGGTATATTATTTAATTTTTCTATATATATATATATATATATATATATATATATATATATATATATACCATAGTATTTACAAAATAAAAATTTACTGACGAAAATAATCAAAGTATTCATATACATAAAAATTGACCATCCAATTCAATTTGTTTAGATGGAATTTGACACTGTATTTCTGCGACAAGTTTATCATAATGTGGCTGATCCGAGCTTATTGCAATGCGTAAACACGAAATTATATGTTCATCTGTTAAAAGCGACCGATGTTTGTTTTTTTGGCGTTCATGGTTGAAAAAGCAGATTCGCAAAGATACGCCGATTCAAAGTATGTTTTTAAATACAAAGTCAATTTGTAAATATTTGGAAACGTTTCCTTAGAAATTAATTTCCAAAAATCAGAATCGCTAGATGCTCTGTATTTAAGAAATATATCGCATCTTAATTTAATAATTTCTTCTTCGACCGTGACTGAAGTGGTATCTATAAAATGTCCTATTTTTTCAGATACTCCATCAATGTTGACATTTTCATTAAATGAAAATATCATAAAACTGAGTATTTCTTCCAACCTAAATAAGTCAGTGAATCTTCTTTCAAATTCTTCAAATAAAACATCTAAATGTTCAGCGAAATCTTCGAAGTCTCGGTTTGGATTATGGATGCACTCTTCCTCCATGTTTTTGAAGTTTCTCAATTTATGTTTTCTTAATTTAGACGCATACCTTTTTATCGTTTCTTAGAGAGTTTTAATCGTACTCATCATGCCTGTTCAACATTCATTCTTTCCTTGTAGATTTAGGTTTAAGTGGTTAAGTTTTGCAGTGATATCGCAGAGAAAAGCTAATTTCATGAGTCATTTCCCATCTTCCAATTCAGTAATGTGCTCACCTTTTATTTGTAGAAAACTTCTTATTTTTGGTAACAGAATACGAAATCTTTTTAAAAAAAGTACCACGGCTTATACACCTCACGTCTGTGTGAAATAAGAGATCTCCGTGCTCTGATTCAGTTTCTTCCAAAAGCGGCAGAAATTGTCATATCTGAAGACTTCTTGAACGAATTGAATTGACGATTTTAAAAGCAATTTGCATTATATCATTAGACTTTAGTGTTTTTGAACACAATACCTGTTGATGGATAATGCAATGATAGCTGGTAAAACTGGGAATTTCCTCATCATTATTGCATAAGGCAATAAAACAAGTTCGATTCCTGACCATTGCTGGAGTTCCATCTGTTGTAATAGAGACCAATTTATATATTGGAAGTCCTGTATTATCAATAAAGTTTTTAAATAAATTGTAGATATCTTGTCCCCTCGTTTGTCCTTTTAATGGAATTATAGTTAATAATTCTTCTTTTGAAGTCATATCTTCGAAAACCATTCTCACAAAAAGGCATAACTGTGCAATGTCTCTAATATCTGTGGATTCATCAAATTGAAGTGATAGGAACTTACAAACTTTTAAATCGTCATTTAATAAATTTTCCAAATTATTATTCATAGCTTCAGTCCGTCCTATCACAGTGTTACGCGAAAAAGAAATATTTTTTATTGACGATATTATTTGAGATTTGTTTTTAAAATCGTGGAAAAGCACTTCTCCCGCTTTAATGAATGCTTCTTTTATCAATTCTCCATCTTTAAATGGTTTTATTCGCTTTATCAAAACTTCTGTAATTTTAAACGACGCCAATGTGTCTGCTTTAGCTTTGGTGCCTGGTTTCATAAATACCGATTGCTGTAAATGTAAATTCGACTTTAACTCATGCACTTTAACTTTTCGAAGTTTACTGCTGATTGGAAAGTCTGTAGCGTATTTTAAGTGCATGGTTTTAAAATGTCTTTTGATGTTTACTTTTTTTGGTAATGCCACACTTTAGTTACATATGAGACAAACACATTTCTCCTTCACCATAACAAAAAAGAAATCATCTTCCCACACATTGTGATAATGGTATGTTTTACTGCTCTTAGCACTGGTGCCTGGCTGAATCATTTTGGACGGGTTGTTGAAAAACAAATTCAACAGTTTTGTATCAACAGTTCGAACATTCAACAGTTTTGAAACAAATTCGTATCAGTGAGGTAGGAAGCGAACGACCTGCCACGTAAGACGTTCAACTTAAAAGTGAAACTAAATGGCCAGAAGTGATGGGTAGACTCGGCACATCGCTATCATGCACCAGCTACTGGATATAATCTAAGCATCCCACTTTGTCAAATTGTATCGATTTAATTCCATTGTAAAACGAAAACTTCAGTGCCTTACTTTGCAGTTTGTTTTAGGTTTTAAAGCAAAAACTGTAGTAAATTTTTATTTCAATTAAATCATTTAATTCTATGACATAAGTCATAAATTAAATTGTTAATATCTGAGATCACTATCGGGATGGTCGCAGGGACTACCTAAAATGTCTTCGCGGTCGTCGTCTTGGCCATCCCTGATATTTATACTCATTTCCTTCAGAAAAATCAAGACATATTTTCAAATAGAAAGGCAGTTAAAAATATAGATGAATCAAATTATATAATTTATTAAAAAAAAAAACTTTTAAATGTATTTAGGTATTACGAAACAATGTAAAGGACTCCTTTTTTTATATGATTATACAGTAGCTTTAAATTTCACTAATGGTTTGCAAAACTACATCATTAAAAAATAGACATGACTAAAAATACAAAATTAATTATTGCAATGGCTATAAGTTAACAAAATCTCATAATTCAAAAAAATAAATAAATAAAAGTATAAAAAAAAAAACTTATTTCATTTTTACATCAAACCTTACATATCTAAATATTATAACTACACAAAACAAATTGTAATTAATTATATGAGTAATAATAATAAAATTCTTTTCAATGAAGAAACATTCATTTGCTTTTATTACTTTAAATTTATAAGTAGCAGTTGCTGTTGATAAAAAAAGTTGCATCACATGCTATTCTATTTTCTTAAATCTAAAATAAAATAGCTTTAGATTTGCAATAAATATCATGAAAACAGAACTTATGCATTCTTATCTTCTCATATATTTTTCAATGAAATATTTTTGTGACATAGTTATAAAACAAATAGTCAGTCGAAATCGTTTAGGCATGTTTTTTCATTGCTTTTAGATGCAAAGAAAAGCATTCTTCATTAAAAGTAATAAATATATTTTATAAGGCAGTTTCCTTTTTGCTAACTTGAATATTCATTTATAAATCTATTCATTTAAAAATTGTTTCACTGTAATTTTTGATATATTGATATTTTTAATGAAAAAGAATTCTTAATAACTAACATTTTTGTAAGTTGAAAAGTTTTATCTCATTAGGAATTCATCAATAGATATTTTTTACATTCAGCTATCATGAAATCACAACAATTAAATAAATTTGCATAAAATAATATGCCAATTTCAAATTTGTTAATTTTGTCCTGATTATTTGATCTGATTAATGTTTATAAATGTTCAATGTAAAGAGAAATATTATTAATTTTCTTTCTTTCTTAATGATTTAGTTTTTGTCAGGACATCTCTGCTTTATAGTTGCATTTTGTACTAAAAGCTCTTAAAAATAATGCATTTCCAATTATATTTGCTTGACTCATTTACTTAATCTATAGATGGCAACCTATTATAATTATCGTCGAATAATTGTCTACTGTATTTATAAAACATATTGACTGTTTAATAGAGTTATACATCTACATAATTTAGAAGGAGCCAAGTGAAAGACCTCCATACTTGACCTATTAACCACATCAATATCATTTCATATGGAAGACATTGCTACAAAGACTTATCTTATGCAGCCCAACTGCTATAAGTAAAAACAATGGACTTCGACTGATATAAGAATAAAGCTTGCTGATTTGAGTAATGAGAATGACACTTTTGCTTAGGCTGATACATCCACTTTTAATATATTAATTTGATCTTGCTAAATATTAATGAATAGAAATCCTTTATTTATTATCTTGAAAGTTGTATTCTATATACATTTGAAAAATGCAATTGATACATATAAAAATAAATACAAACCTTTCTATAAAGATTCTTTAAATCTTCAAATGATAATAATGATGGCTTTCCATAAGCAGGAGCAGGGAAATTAAAAATTAAATATGACAAAGGTTCCCAACCAATAACATCACTGCGATCTACAAAAAATTGTTTCGTTTTTATTTTAAACCATGATTTGTTTTAAAATATAATGAGAGAGTTTCAAAAATAGTTTCTTTAAGCATATATTAAAGTTATAATGTAACCAATTTTTTTGTGTATTAATTCTACATAAAATAAAAATTAATCTAAGTGATTAATTTAATAATTCTTTAAATATTGTTTGCAAATGTATGAATAAAATATTTGCTACTTAATTTATCAGTGATCTTTGTACAATAAAACTTTTTTTCAATTATGACAACTTTGCAATAATAAAATGTTTCAAAATAACTATTAGGGACATTTCTTTTTTAAGTTTAGATAAGGATTTAAAACATTTAAATTTTTTTACAATATTTATTTCTTATAATAAAGAAAGCATTTTTTCAATAGTAATAATGAAAAGAATATACAAATCTTATACATGATAATACTAATAATTAAAAATTTTAAAATTAAGAGTATTAATAATAAAAAAAACAAATATTAACATTGCTTTAAACATAAGATAATAAAATGTCAAAAACTGCAATTAAATCATATATTTAACTTAACTGCCAAAATTTATACATACATCAAATATAGGTACAGTTGTAAATTAATGGTGTTTGTAGAACTTCATTTTATGCTGGAAAAATTAGATAGTTTTTCTAATAAAGTAAGATAAAATTATGCACTTCAGATATATTAAGACTATAGAAAAAGGGGGATTTGGCAACAACTGCATATGTGTTTATGGTGCAAAGTAATACTTTGCATCATAAATACATATGCAGTTATAGATGTAAAGATGTGCATATTTTTCTTGATAAAAAAATAACAATTTTCTTATTAAAACAATCATTGATTATTAATTGATTTATTAATCATAAATTTATTAATGAGAACAAGTTTTTCTTAACAAGTTGAGACTTGTCATGATAGCTAAAACATATCTTTCTGTGAATCCTTAAAAAACTACTATGATTGTCTTCTCAAAGAAAAAGAATCTAAATTAATAATAGATTCTATGTTAATAAAGAATTTAATTAACAAAGAACCAGAATCTAAAAAGAATCTATAACTTAATTAATAAAAATAGAAAAAGATCCCTTTTTTTGGTCAAGTATTAATTTGCTCCAAAGAAGGGAAATCCTTAAAAGTATTTTTTGACATGAACCTAAGTTGGAATAAGCATTTTCACTTTTGAATTGAAAAAGTGAAAAAAAAAAGTTTGGTCATGGAGAAACAAATTTGGATGAACTTGGGGTCTAAATCCCAAAATTATTCATTGGATTTGCACTATGATCATCCATTAATACTAATGATTCAGTGGTCTAGAATCAGAAATGAAACTGCTAAAGCAGATTTAGCAAAACTTCAAAGGTTGATATATGTAGCAATCTCTTCCATCCACTGCATCCACTTTATTAGCATATTGAAACAGAAGCTATAATTTGTATGAAAAGACTTAAAGTGAAAGGTCAGTGAAAGGATTACTCTAGATTTCTTATGTTGGGGAAACTTTAAAGTGGAGATAATTAGTCATCCTTTTGTGGATATGCCTACTAATTACATAATTGTTAAATAAATATGTTTCTGATAAATCTTATACAATCAAATTTCCCTTACGAGAAGACTGGAATAATGTTGCCATCAGTGAAAACTGTGCTTATTGGTGCACTGTAAAGCCAGTAATGCAGCTTATTGGTACAAGCTGCATTACTGGCTTTACTCAACTATAATTTCTGTTTTTGTCTGGGAATGCTACCTTACACAATGCAGATTGGCTAACAATAACTTGGCAATCTGCTAACTAACAATAAGATTGGCTAACACCAGAGTGCCTCCCAATAATGTGGGAACACATTATTGTGAGTGTGGGCACTATGGTGTTCCAGGCAATGAGTTAGTTGATAAATTAGCAAGGGCTGGATCAACAACCAATTGTTTTGGTCTTGAACCAGTGCTAGGTATTTCAAAAGAACTGATCAGAATTAGTGTCTTTGATCTCTTCACGAAACAACAACAGCTCAAAGAAAAACAAGGCTATTAAACAGTACATGTGTTAGTAAAATGAAAAAGTGAGTTGTTAAAGCTCCGTAGAAGCTGTTTAAGGAGAGGACTTCTTATTGGACACTGACATTTTAAGAGGCATCTCCCCATAATGGGAGTATTAGATGATCCTGCTTGCAGTGTTTGCCAATATAGAGGAAACTTCATTACATATTTTATGTGAAACCTTTCCTGCACATAGATTTGAACACATTGCCAACATAGAATTCAACCTTGGATGCTGCAGAATATTCCTGTTAAATGTCAGCTGAGTTTTGCTTCAGTCACTGTCTCTTCAAGTAAGGGCTTTCTCTTCACGGTATAGTAGAAAAGAGATTTGATTGCAGTGCTTGGTTCCTTTAGAACCAACCTATCCTAAATCTAAATTTAAATCCTAATCTTGAATAAAAATTACCCTGTTTGTTTTTTAGAGCAAATAACCAATATCTACAAATATATTCAATAAAACATTCAAAGGAACAAGATTTTGAAACTGAGAATCAACAAGCTATTTCATATATCCTATATTAAAATAGCTATAAAATACTTCATTATTACAACCTGCTAGTTATGATACATTTAAATAGCTCAAGAAATATAGGAGAATAGCCAATAAGGATATATGGAATGATAGGAAATAGTTTATTTCAGGACACAAAAGCAAAAATTGTCTGAATTCATTAGAAAAATTTGAATTAAAATGTGATATAAGATAAGATAATGGGGCACACTAAAAAATTACTTGAGAAAGTTTACAGTCACACATTCTCAATATTAAGTGAGTGTCAATAAAAATGATATTATATGACGGAAAATTTCTTATTTAATGAGAAGAATAAGTAAAGGTATCGAACAAATTATTTTCATGAAGTTAATATTAAGTATCTATAAATTTTATAAACAATTTAATACTTTAAAAATGTCTTCATAGTGATAAGCATTCAGTTATTATTGAAAAGAAAGAAAGAAAAAGCTTTCTTGGAGGCATATGTGACTCAAAAGATATACAACAGATTGCAAAGTGGAAAAAATAAAATTTGTCAATGACAGAAGCTAAAACAAAATGATGCTAACATATGTCAGTTCAAACTTTAGTTATTAGTCTACTGGAAATTAATTTTCCTCCTCAATGCTGAGAAAATAAAGGTATTCATTTACAAATTTAAATAAAATTATTATTTATTTATTAATTCAATTTCAAAATAGTATACAATTTATTTTAAAAGAACTATTTCCAGTTTGCTAAGAAAAACAGCTATGGCTCTATTTAGACATCTGACTGAACATAATCATTTTCAACATAACATCTACAGAATTGGAATGATGGCATCCTCCAATTGTATTTTGTGTGACTCTAATCAACTTATGAATTTTGAAAATTTAAATACCTGTATTGCATTTTCTTTCAGTATGAGGCATTGTAAAAAAGTATTGGAAAACTGTGAACTAATAGCTTAAGCATAAATGCTTGGCAATTGCAAAATAATTTGTTTTTCCTATAATTTTAAGCAAATTTAGAAGTAAACTGAAAAATGTATTATTTTGTCAATCTAAGAAACAGATTTGTTTTAAATAAAAATATTTGTAAATGACTAACATATAAGAGAATAAGAGTATTTAAATCCTTAAACTAACAGTGCAAATAAATTTAACATAATAGTTATTCTTACTTCTGCCAATTTCCATAAATGATCCCCTGACTTTATCTGCACCCCTGTAATAAGGATCCATGAAAAAAGAAGCTATTTGTTTACCTGAAAAATAAAAAATGAATGAAATATTAAATCAAATACATAAAATAAATTACATAATTTAT
>JAPDSC010131158.1:0-10500 GCA_026290005.1 Latrodectus geometricus | reverse complement strand
TTTCAACACAACTATCCTCCTTTGTACATTACTGATCCACAAGCCGTAGTATACTATACCATAGAGAAACATGTGGTCAATCCCGGAAAAGAACCGCGAAATTAAAGAAAAGGCAAATTGCATGTTAAAACAGAATATTTCATTTCATTTCTTCCAGGCCGAGTAAAAACGTGATAAAACAAATCGTACTGACAAATTTTGCTTCACCCGAGTTTTCTCGGGATAATAATTAACTGCAATATATATGAACCCGAGATAACTCGGGATAATAAGGCAAGCGGTTAAATAAAATTTGAATTATTTTTTTCAATTCTATTGCATAAAATTAATAAATTTGTATTCTTTAGTTACTTTTGTTGCATCTTCTTCCTTCCACTTAAGCTAATTAACATTCATTTCCTATAGATTGCGCTGTGTTAGGTCATGTGATTCCATTTCTTCATAATACTGTACTTCTAGCTTTTTCTCTAGTCTTGTTGTTGCTGTTGAATAAAACACTTTAAAGAAACCAGAGGCTCGCACTGACTTATTATGTCAAACCAATAGCCATATTTTATCTCGTGCTACAACATCTGGCGCCCAACGTTAAATTCGCGCAGTATTTGGCACTGCAACTGAATTTCGAGCAATATTTACCCGCTCAAATTGGAATTTCCGAAAAGGAATTATGGATGACAGCTGTTTGATTCAACGCAAAGTTTTGCGGACTGCTGTAACAAAAACGATTAAAGAGTTGGATACATGTATCGCAGCCAACAATGTTAAGGAGGCATCCCTCGCATTTTCTATACTGGAAGAAAAATCTGGGAGGCTGTTTGAAAATGATGAGAAAGTCATACAATATCTTTCTTCAACTACCGAAGAAACAGCCAAAGGTAAGGCTTCCTCTTCTGCCGAGATCATAGAGGCTGAATTTGAAAGGTGTGAAAACTACCGTGATGATTTTACTTCTGCGAAACTTCGCTTTGAGGAGTTCCTACAAAGCTCTGCAAATCGAAATAAACCGAAGGATTCCACCGATCGAATCTCCATTAATTTGCCTAAACTGGAACTTTCAACTTTTGACGGTAATCCCAAGAATTGGTTTTCTTTTTGGACCATGTTCCAAAAAATTGATGATGATCCTAAATTGGAGGACGACATTAAATTTGCCTATCTGATGCAGACAACCGAGGGTAAGGCTTTCGATTTTGTTCAATCGTATCAAGTTTCTAAAAATGAATATAAATCTGTAATTAAAAATTTAAAAGCACGTTTTGCTGATGATAAAATGTTAATTGAATTGTATGTACGCGAACTGTTAAAACTTATTTTAAATCAATCGCAGAATATGCCTTTCATTAACTTAGTAGATCAATTGGATGCGCATTTGCGCTGTTTAGAAAATTTGGGTGTAACTAAAGAGAAATACGCATGCATGATTTACCCACTAGTTGAAGCTTCTATTCCTGAAAATATTTTGATTGCATGGGAGAGAGAGAGGAATTCAACTTCCCGATCAGGAAATATGAATAATGACCTTGAACTACTCATGCAGTTTCTTCGGAATGAAGTAATAGGCAGTGAACGGATTCGAATAGCTAAGGGTTTTTGCTCAATGGATAAAACCAAAGTAGATAAAATAAATAAAACTGAATCCGATCGTAAAATAAATTCGGCGCCTCTTGTCCCGACTGCAGCTGCATTAACAACTCAAACTAAAACAGATGCCCGAAGAGGCTATGATAGACGTAACAGGGCTGAGTTATATTGCTTATTCTGCGATAAGCCCACGCATAGAAGTAGTGACTGCTTCACCGCTCAAAAGTTTACATTAAAGGAAAGAAGGGACAAGGTACTTAGGGCAAAGAGATGTTTATCTTGTTTAAGAATTAATTGCCGCGCTGATAAATGTACAATGAGCCTTCGATGCATAGTCTGTACTAAAAAACATTATCCGATATTATGCCCCAATTTAAGCAAAGGGGAAGAATCTGTTGCATGTATTAACAAAATTGAGACAAATAGTGTCGTGAGTCATAGCTCGTCTCATTCAGCGGATGTTTTATTACAAACACTTCAAATAAGAGTGTCAGGCCCTTCCAGGTCAAAAATTGTTCGTTGTTTATTCGATTCGGCGTCGCAGCGTTCTTATATAGCTCGTGATGTTGCAGAGTATTTAAACTTAAAACATGACCATTCTGAGTTTCTAACGCATAGTTTATTTGGCGGTATTGAAACGGAAAAAATTAAGCATTCAGCTTTAAAGTGTGAGCTTCAGGAAATGCGCGGAAACTTTTCGTGTGAAGTAGTATTATTGGACAAAGAAACTATTTGTGGTACCGTTCCTAAAATAAGTAAAATTGATACTAAATGCTTCACTAAACTTGGTATTTATTTATCCGATAGTGAAAATGATAATTCTGATATATCAGTCCTTATTGGTGCTGATTATTTAGGAAAACTTTTGACTGGTTGTATCAGTAAACAGCCCAATGGTTTAACCGCTGTCCAAACGTACTTAGGGTGGGTAGTAATGGGGAAATCAGAATCCTCTAAAACTAGTTCTACTCATGCTATGCCCATAATTTCGCTGCATAGTGCTAGCAAAATTTGCGACCTTTGGTCATTGGATATTCTTGGTATTAGAGATCCCGTAGAAAATAAAACAAAAACAGAAATCGATAGTGAAACTTTGTCTTTTTTCGAAAAAACTGTTAAATTTCGTGATGGTAGGTACGAAGTAAATCTTCCATGGATTGAAGGTCATCCTAACTTAAGTGATTTGAGAGATCATTCGGAGAGACGTTTAGGCTCCATGACTTCTAAACTTATCGCGAATGGAAAATTTGAGTCTTATGACAACATTTTTAAGGAATGGGAACAAAAGGGGATCATAGAACTAGTGTCAGTTAACGAAAAAGAAAATGAAATGACATGCAGGTACCTCCCTCACAGAGCTGTTTTTAAGGAATCTAGTTTAACAACTAAAATACGGCCCGTATTCGATGCTTCGTCCAAAGATGAAAATGCCGTTTCCTTGAATCAATGTTTAGCTACAGGTCCGAATTATATTGAAATGATTCCCAATATTTTAAATAGATTTCGCAAGAATAAAATTGGCGTAATTTCTGACATAAGCAATTCATTTCTTCAAATAAGCGTATCTCCTTCCGATAAAAATTTTCTTCGCTTTCTTTGGTGGGAAGACTTTGAAAAACGCAAAATTAAAATCTACAGACATTGTAGAGTGGTATTTGGCCTTTCATCAAGTCCATTTTTGCTTATGGCAACAATTTATCACCACCTAGACAAAATGAAAGAAAATGGGAATGATATCGCTCTAAAATTGAAAGATGCATTTTACGTTGACAACGTAGTGACAAGCGTCGAAAACAATCTCGAGTCGGAACAATTTTCAAAGACGGCTTGTCAAGTAATGTCCCAAGCTGGTTTTGAGCTTACGGGATGGGTTTTTTCTTCTCAAAGTGAAAATCGGGATTTAAGTGACTGTAGATATTCTCCTGTACTTGGTCTTTTATGGTATCCCGATTCAGATACAATTGCGTGTGATGTTAACTGCATCACAACTGAAATTAATGATAAATGTACAAAAAGGCAACTTTTGTCGATTTCGCAAAAAATTTTCGATCCAATCGGTTTTACCGCACCCGTAACACTCATTCCAAAGCTTCTAATGCAAAAAGCGTGGAAAAACGATAAGCTGGGATGGGATCATAAACTTCCCTCTGAAATTGTAGAGGAATTTAAAATTTGGCTTTCTAACTTGGGTTTTTTGAAATTTATTCAAATTCCGCGTTATTTCGGGGGATTAATTGCTGAGTCAACTACTACCATTCACATGTTTAGCGATGCTAGTGGTAGGGCATTTGCAGCGTGCGTGTGTTTGCGTATCGAATGCGAAAATGAAGTTATAATTAGATTAGTTCAGGCAAAATCACGTGTCGCTCCTCTAAGAAAGGATCCCATCACTAAAATCAAAACTGAAAGGTCTACACCAAAACTAGAGCTCCTTGCTGCTTTAATTGGTACTCGTTTGGTCCAGACAGTCAAAACTTCCTTGAACATCTCTGGTATCCCAACCTTCTACTGGACTGACTCTAAAGTGGTTCATTGTTGGATAAAGAATACCGGAACATGGAAAACCTTTGTGAACAATCGAATAAAGGAAATTCATTCCAGTTCTTCAAAAGATGATTGGTATTACGTACCATCTCAAATGAATGCAGCAGACATTGCGTCTCGTGGATGCAACGCCCAAACTCTCTTTTGTCTTCGTTGGTGGGAGGGTCCCAAATGGTTAGAAAATCGAGACTCTTGGCCAAAAACTGAAAACTGTGATTTTTCCGATGCATTGGAACTGGCAACCACTGAGTTAAAACCTACTGTTACGTCAAGTATCTCCTTAAATAACTCCGCATCCAATTTCTTTGATTGGACTAATAGAGTCTCAAAATTTTCTACAATTGTTAGAATTCTGGCTTATGTAAAACGTTTTATTTCTAATGCTAAATCTTTAATAAATAATCGTAGTGAAACCATCTTAAAGGGGAACTTAGCAAATGAAGAGATCGCCCAATCTGAGCTTGAAATATTCATATATATACAAAGACAGACATTCGGAAAAAACCGCAAATTAATTCCTCCTAACTTTGTCATATACCAGGACTCCAATGGTATTCTTAGAGTAGAGACAAAATTAATCTTCACAGGTGATGATGACTTTTTCAGGCGTCCTATCCTGCTGCCAGACAAGCATGAGCTTGTTTCCAAACTCATAGAGGAAACTCATCGAACCTTCAGTCACGCAGGTGTACAAACTCTAGTCACAATCCTTCGTGAGAGATACTGGATCTTGCGATCTAGGAAAACTGTTCGTTCAGTTGTATCCAAATGCATAATTTGCCAAAGATTTAAGTCCAAACCTGCTACTACAATGTTTGCTCCTCTTCCTGAAGAACGAGTGCGAATGTCGGCCGTCTTCGAAACAACTGGAGTAGACCTAGCAGGTCCCTTGGTTCTTCGAAATCGTGATAAAGTTTGGATTGCTATCTTCACGTGTGCAGTGTACCGTGCGGTGCATTTTGAGCTTGTCTCGGACATTTCCACACAAAGTTTTCTTCTTGCTTTGAGACGATTCATCTCGCGTCGAGGGCGAGTGAAAACAATCTACTCTGATAATGGAACCAATTTCATCGGAGCAAACAACGAGTTCAAAAATATCGATTGGAGTAAAATTGTGTCTCATTCAGATTTGAAAAAAATCTCCTGGCATTTTAATCCACCTACTGCCGCTTGGTGGGGAGGTTGGTGGGAAAGAGTGGTAAAAATGTTGAAGGAATTGTTGAGACGGAATTTGGGAAAAGCGAGTCTTTGCTACGAAGAACTGTATACTGTTGTGTGTGAGTGTGAAGCCATCCTCAACAGCAGACCTCTTACTTACCTCTCCGAAGAGCCATCAGATCTTGTGCCACTAACACCTTCTCTCTTTTTACAGGATCAGACTGAATTCAGAGTCGAGGATCTTGAACAGAATGTGCTGAACCTACGCAAACGTGCGAAACACCTCCAGTCCGTTAAACAAAAGCTTAAGACGCGTTTTCAAAAGGAATATATTTCTCTCCTTAAACATTCCAGACACGTCCATCAAACCTCACTTAAGGTGGGAGATATGGTATTAATCAGCTCTGATGGTAAGAAACGTGTTGATTGGCCTTTAGCTAAAATCATTGAAATCTATAAAGGACGTGATGGTGTTTCCCGAGTTGCAAAGGTCAAAACTGAAAATGGTGAGGTGGTTCGACCATTTCAAAGATTGTTTCGTTTGGAAACATCGGGTATTTTAAGTAAAACTTTGAGAACTGCCAAACCTGTTAAATTGTAATATCAATTTTGTATTGGTCTTCATTAATGCTTTTTTCCTTAGCACATGTTTAGATGCTTTTGTAACAACTAATTTCATTTGAATTTTTAATGTTCAATTTTTAACTTGAAATTTTAGCTAGATTAAAATTTTATCCTTTTGCGGTTGGAGGATGTTGCATCTTCTTCCTTCCACTTAAGCTAATTAACATTCATTTCCTATAGATGGCGCTGTGTTAGGTCATGTGATTCCATTTCTTCATAATACTGTACTTCTAGCTTTTTCTCTAGTCTTGTTGTTGCTGTTGAATAAAACACTTTAAAGAAACCAGAGGCTCGCACTGACTTATTATGTCAAACCAATAGCCATATTTTATCTCGTGCTACAACAACTTTATTAATCACAATGAAATTTCTACATTGCTATTTTTAATAATATATATATAAACACATATACTGTCACCCACCCTGTCTCGTAATCAGCGTGTATGACTGCGGATGGAGAAGTTTTGGATTCGAATACCGGTGTGAGCCAGTACCTTCTAATAGCAGAAAGCCTGACTACCACGTGACCAAATGGCTGTGACGTTGCATCCGTAGGCTATCGCTTTCTTCTAAGTGACGCTAGAACAGAGACTTGTTACTATGTTGTTTACCATTAACTAATCACTCATTTTCGACAATTTTTTCAAAATATATTGTTTTTATTCCGAACAGTATTCAAAAATATGCCTTATAAATGTTGTGTAACTGCCTGTCAAGGAAACTATGATAAAGGACCCAAAGTATCTCTATTTCGATTCCCACGTGAAGAAGGTTTAAAACGCCAATGGATTCGCGCAATTCCGAGAGAAAACATGGAAGTGACCAAACATTCCAGGGTAAGTAAAGTAATTTTATTTATTGTTTCATTTGCATCATGTTTAGGTAGTTATTTCAATTTTGATTTTTTTTAATAACAGTAATAAAAAACTTCAAATGAAATCAAAAGTGAATTCCTATGGAATTTTTTTTTAAATTTATTACTCATTAAATTCATATCGTTCAAATATAAATTTTCATAGAAAAGTAAAATAATTATTAATTTTTCGATATATTAATAACAAAAAAATGCGTAGGGGTAAAAGAGAACTATAATAATACTAAACTCTAAGCTATTTCGAAATTAATTTCAGAATGATCTTAATGTTGTTGTTTCGATAATCTATTATTAGAAAAGAAAATACTGAGATTTCTTTGTTGCATGCATGTACGTCAGTTTTCTAATTAATTTTATTTATTTATTGTTTCATAAGAATAATTTCTTTCGTATTTTATTTTTGAATATTTTGATAATATTAATAATAATAAAAAACTTCAAATAAAAAGTAAATTCCTGTGGAATTTCGTTTAATTTGTTACGCCTAAAATCCTATCATTCTAATTTAAATTTTTATAGAAAAACATCCATTTGTTTTTCAATTTATCAATAATAAAAGAATGTTTGGGATTAAAAGAGAATGAGTAATAGATTAATTGTTAAACTCATAGCTCTTTGGAAATACTTTCTAAATGTATTCTAATGATCATATCAAATAGAAAATGTATCAAATAGAAATTAGTAAAGAAAGACTTACTTCTTTGTTTCATGTATATCAGCTTTCTTATTTTTAAATTTTACTTCTAGGTGTGTGAACTGCACTTTAAACCCACTGATATATTGAGAACTAGTGAAGCTTTTGATGAGAAAAATGGTAAAAAAATCATCGTAAACCTACAAAATCCAAAATTACATCCTAATGCTGTACCTTGTATCTTCAAAGGATGCCCCAGTTATTTAACAAATGAAATATGTCATCGAGAGGATCCTTTAACTAAACAGCAAAGATTTGAAAATACACAACTGAGTGAAGCAATTGCTCAAAGTAAAAAGAGTGATTTAGAATACAAACAAAAGTTTTATTTTGCGAATTTAGAAGAAATGGAAAAATGCCTGAAAAATGTAGACATTCCGGATTTTTGGAGTTTAGTCAATAAAAAAAGTAATTTTATGTTTTTGAATATTAATTGTAATCCATATCCAAATGTGTGTGCTTCTGTAGTGATTGACGAAAATTTAACTATTTAACTAATTTAATGGTTTTATTAAAAATGTGCCAATTAAAAAAGTAAGTAAATATTCTTTACCATTTCATATTAATAATGTTATTGATCTTAGTAATATACTACAAAATATAAAGCAAATTAAATTAAATGAAAATTATGAAGATCATGAAACAGATTTATATGACTTAATTGATAGTATTTTATCCTTTTTGTCAGAAAATACTGTAAATAAACTGCAGAGAGATGTTTTATATTTTGTAAAGGAACAAATTTCTTTGTTAAAAGGTTATATTACTCGTCGTCGATATAGTCCTAATTTTTTAATTTTATGTACTTTATTATACTCTATTTCCCCTCATGCATACAGATTTTTATACAGTTGTTCTTCTTTAATTTTACCACATCCAAATACAACAAAACGATTATGTTCAAACTATAATTTAAATCCTCAAGTTGAGCAAATAGATATAAATGTACTTTCCTATATTAAAGAAAAATATTTATTTTTGGAAGAAAAAGATAAAAAAGTTGTGTTATTAATGGATGAGATCCACATAAAGCCATATTTAGATTACAAAGGAGGTCAATTATTAGGTACATCTCATAATAATTGTGATTTGGCAACAACTGCGTACGTATTTATGGTGCAAAGTATTACTTCCAAGTATAAGGATGTGGTGCATATTTTTCCTGTCAAAAAATTAACCGCTGAAATTTTATTTTCTATTTTAAAAAAACTCATTATTGGGTTGGAAAAAATTGGCTTTATTGTATTTTGCATATCTAGTGACAATAATGCCATTAATAGCAGAGCGGTATCTTTTTTCTCAGATCCCCCAAAACTTTCTATAGTCTATAAGCACCCTTCTGATATATCAAGACCTTTATTTTTTATATTTGATAGCGTACATTTATTTAAGTGCATACGTAATAATTGGCTAAACCAAAAAAATTCTGAAGTTTGTATGTACTATCCAAATTTTAATAGACCTGGTGACACAAGTCAAAAACTAAAACCTGCATCCTTAACATTATTGAGAAAAGTACATGAAGCTGAGTCAAATGAACTGGTGAAAACATGCCACACATTAACTGCAAAATCTTTGCGTCCTTCTAACTTAGAACGTCAAAATGTTCAGCTGGTTGTAAATGTATTTAATCAGCATGTTGTAGAGGGCCTAAAATTAGCAGCTTCTAAATTCCATTTTCCAAATTTTGATACAACAGCTGAGTTCATAAAAATTATCACTAGTTGGTGGGACATCATGAATGTTCATTCTATTTATAAAGGTGGTCGTAAATGTAATTGGTATCAAGAACCATTAACATCATCTGAATCTGATAAAAAAATTCAATATTTGAATGCATTTTGGTGTTGGCTTGATACATGGGAAAAAATAAAAACAGACACTGGTCATCTAACAAAGGAAACACACAAAGCATTAAAACACACAACACATGCCATTATAGAAATAGCATCATATCGTATAAATGAGCTTAAACTTAATTATATATTAACTGGAAAATTTCAAGCAGATTCCCTTGAAGAAAGGTTTGGTGTTTATAGACAACTTGCAGGTGGTCAATACAATATATCAATTACACAGGTTTTTGAAATAGAAAAGAAACTGAGAATACGCAGTTTAATGCCTCATATTTTTACATCAAATAACCATGATAAAATTTCTATGTCTTTAAATAATAGTATTGATTTTTCTTATGTTGAAGAACATGAAATAG
This sequence comes from Latrodectus geometricus, assembly GCA_026290005.1. NCBI lineage: Eukaryota > Metazoa > Arthropoda > Arachnida > Araneae > Theridiidae > Latrodectus > Latrodectus geometricus. The sequence continues at coordinate 813 of JAPDSC010131158.1, read as the reverse complement.
ATGATAATTTGAAAATAAATATATCTGAAAAAGATGTCACTGATTTAAAAATTTCTGAAAGTAATCTTACGTATATTGCTGGTTACTGTTCACATTCTTGTATAAAACATTTTAAATGTCTTCCTTGTAAGAATTATCTGGTTTTAAATGATTCTATTGTTAATGATGAAGAGAATACAAATTCTTCTATTCTTATAAAAAATATGGATAGAGGTGGATTAAAATACCCTTCTGATCATGTTGTAACTATAATAATTTATTGTTATTTAGTTATAAGTAAACTGTTATCTATTGAATATGAAAAGGAATTCCTTAAATGTTCAAATCATAGAGCATGTGCATTTTCAATAATTAGAAGGATTCTAAATGAATCTGAAATTTACTTTCCTTTTGAAAAATGTGAAAATGGACATGCTGCTGAAGAAATAAAATTGTTCATTGTCAAATCATGCATAAATATATTCCTTAAAAATTATTGCAAAAAAATCAATGACTCTATAGTGATTAATGCTCTATCTAAAAAAAGAAAACTTCAAACTTTTCATAATTCTTAAATAAATTACTTTTTAATGCAATTTAAAGTAGAGATTGTATCCAATATCTTTATTTCCTTTTAAAACTAAAATTATTTTGAAAATAAATTTCAGTATATTCAAATAGTTATTTTTATCCATTATTATAAATGCATCAAAATAAATTGAATAAAAATGTAGTAATTATGTATATAGTTTAACTTTGTTCTAATGTATGTAATTAATTTATTTGTGATACCTTATATATATATATATATATATATATATATATATATATATA
>JAPDSC010131157.1:4592-27654 GCA_026290005.1 Latrodectus geometricus | reverse complement strand
AAAATATATATATATATATATATATATATATATATATATATATATATTCATATTATTTGCAAATCAAATTGAAACGCATATTCTGTCTTGAAATTATTCCTTGAGAAAGAATTGAGCTAAAATTATGTTTTAAATTTGTTTTAAAATTTAATGCTATTTTCATTTAGAGCTTAACCACTCTGTACAAGACCGTCTGTTGATCGTCCAATGGGAGTCATTTGGATGAACCACTTGGTGCTATAGACATCCACTAGATGTCCATAAATGATCCTGTAGACCATCCAGAAAATGTCCATTGGATGTCAAATAGACGTTCACCAATAACCACTGGTTGATTTGTTATGGATATGATGTCACATTACGTTAGTAGTTACATCATGATTCTGGCATGCCAGAATGGGCATGAGCTTCCAATGATTTACTAGTATTTCTTTACGAATGGTCATTTCTTGTGTTGTCAATTATTTTGATGAGCACTTTTATATTTCTAATTTAAATACATTGGCTAATTTATTAAAATTGTTAAAAATAATCATTTTTAACTTTTTTGCTTTTATATAAAATTTTAAAGATATTTCAATGTTAATATTTACTAAACATGCATATAAAAGTAATTAATTCATTTGTTATTGATTATTGTTAGCTAGGCTATAAATAAGGAGTGCGCTACACCACTTTTTTAATTGAAGCGTAATTTTGTTTGGTTTCCGACTTTCTATGTACACCCATGACATAGGTAACCATTTAGTCCATTCATCGGCATGGATGGACCTTCCACAGTTAGGTTCGCCGACCACAAAACAGGGTTGTGTGGATGCTCACTTATTTTCCACTATAAGAAATTTTTCAGATTAGTTTTATTTAAATTTAAAATCCTCTTAAAAAGAAATATTAATATTATAAAAAATTTCCATATAAAATGCTTTTATTAATAATTAAATGCAAATCACTAATCTTCAAACATTAATTATTTTCATATAACTAAAAATATAATAACTGTAAAATCCTAATCTATAATATTAACATGGAATTTAAAATTTAACACTTAGTTATACTATTGTCACAAGCTTGTTTCTAAAAAAAAATCTAACTAATTCTAAATTCTAAAAATTAATTTATATTATTGTCATTATATTACTACAAACATCTAACGTAAACATGGAATAAAAAGTTAAATTTAATTTAATCTATTGTTTTGGAATCACTACAAAATTCTATTATTAATGTGGAATAAAAAAATCTGAATTTAATTTATACTATGTGCTTAAACTACAAAATTCTGATATAGAAACGTAAGTAAGTAGGTTATGGCGGGCAGTTTTAAAGTTCTACGCTCAAATGCTTGAATATAGAAACTTGGACGTAGAATAAAAAATTTAATTTACAATATTGCCAAGAAATGCTTATTAAAAATTTCAGCTTTAAGCCTTAGAATTTCAGAAAATAATGTGAAGTTTTATATTTAAATATTTTCAGGAAATGTATTTGCATACATTATCTAACAGAATTTTTTTTAAAGATTTTAAATAATTCTAAAAAATTATATTGATATTTCTGTAAAGGAAGTTTACGGAATTTTGTCCCTAAAATTTACAACTATTGAAATTAACTATAAGTTGTAATTCATGGTTTAACTTAAAATTAATGTAAATAATAACATAAATTAATGCTTTTTAAACAGTAAAAATGTTGCGTATCAATGCATTTAAAATTGTAACTGGTATCTTACTTAAAATTTAATTAAGAAGAATTTAAAGAAAAAGAAAATATGGCAAAATTAACATAAATTCAAAAAGAGAATTCTTGTTTTGAACTGCTCTTCGGTAAATAATTCGAAATTCATATAATAGTTTTCTTTACTTGAGAAGTAAAAAAATAAATTTACGCTGAAAAAATCTGCTTACGAAGCAGATTTTTTCATGTTAATTATTTACATTTTTAAAAATCCAATTTTAAACAATTTTCACAATTATATTATTTTCCCTTTCTAAAGTTTGTAAATTAAGATAACATATGATAAATATTCAGATTTCATCCACAACAAAAGTCTAATAAACTTCTATTTTAAATCTACATACATCCAGGAATTAAGGTCCATAAGGTGACAACGTATATTGGACGTTCATAGCCGTTGACCAGTAAAAATACACTCAACATCAATAGATATCTATTTACCATCCATAATGTTCATTGGATTAGGTGAATCTTTTATGGATATTCATTAGACGTACATGGTTGTGTTAGTATGGCTTACAGAAATTACAAATATCTCTACACAAGGTGTACGCGAGATTCGAGCAATTCAAAGACTACCAGAATAGCTCCTATATAACAGGATTTTATGCAACAGTTATATCCATCGTGCTTCATTTCTGAGATGATAAGGAAAATTGGCAAAAAAATATTTTAAAGAAAAGTTTATTTTATAACATTAATGAGTAAAATCTTTCTCAACATGTGCTACAATAATCTGTTTATTGAAACAACCACACACACAATCTGCTTCCTAGTTGATTTCCTATTGTGAAAAGTTTATCATAAATTAACATCTATTTAAAAGCTTCTATGATATTATGAGATGACTGCATTTTTCCGTTAAGTTTTCTTTTGAGACTTTATTTCAAAATATTTTTCTTGTATGTTTTAAACCATTTTATAATTACGTGTATTTTTATAATGGTTTAGCCAATGATATGGTATAGCCAGTGATTTATTTGAAACACTGTTTACATTTACCAATTTTTTAGTCTAAAATATTAACATAGAGTTCTACAACGTCCCCAAAAATATCTTATTTTATTAGATAAAGTTTTGTACAAATCACTTACAAATGAGTCAAATAACTATAAACTAAACCTTAATTTCTCTGGATACAGAATATAGTTTGAACCAAAAGTTTCTGTAATTTCTTTAACAACTAAGCAATCAAGGTCAATAAAACGAATGTAAACTAGACTTATCAGATTAAGCATTTTAAATTAAATGTTGCAATAAACAGTAACAGTTTAAGCAAAATTAGATAATTTCAATTTATCCCAGTAGCAATATTTTGGGTTAAACGATGCTGCTATCTTCAGACTAATGAGTGAAAGAATAAAGTACATTGATAAATAGTTCTGGCCGTGAATTAAAATTCTACAGTTTTTGAACAACTATCTTTTATGCAATTAACCATCTATTGTAACTTCCTTTTTGAGTATATTTTCTATAGTCATTGCTTAGTATATTTTGTATTATTGATTCATTCATAGCCGATACAATTTATTTCTACAAACAACTCTTAAGCGTGTCAAAATTAAAGTAGTGCCACAACATCATAAATTAAATTACTGGGGCGTTAATTATATATACATAAATTTGACAAATAATCATTATCAAATATGTGTGTTGGTAACTGTAGCATTTTTCTTTTTCTTAATATCAATAAAAACATAAAAATTACTATAAATTTATTGAGAAAATTTTTCTTAGTTATATGTAAAAAGAAAGAAAAAAATTTTAAATTTTATAATTTTACTTAATATCTTCAATATATTTTTAGAAGTTCATAGAAAAAAAAAATTTGAAAGTTACATAAAATATTGTAAATGTTTACATGGAATATTAAATGAGTTCTCTTATTCATAATTTCTAAATAAAATAATTTGAAAGAAAATTAAAATATTTCAAATTAGCTTGTTATTTGACTTTTACGCATTGAATGCATTTATATCCAAAAGCAACATGTATCAAATTTAATCAAAATATAACGCCTACTATCTAAGTGAACCCTTAATTTGCACTGTGCTTAAAGTAATAGGTAAATGCACTTCCTTTCTACAGTTAGACTTTTAGAGTTCAAATATTAATTCAATGATATAAGATAACGAGCAAAAAAAATAATTACTTACCATTCGACGCTTATGTATCATAAGTCATCTCTGACAATAATTTGCCAACATTTTCCGCAAACTGAACACAGAATCAATTTTAGTAATGATTACCTCTAGAAGCTTACACAATAGACGCACAAGGAGTGAATGCAGGAATAAAAATTTAAATTATATGGATCACAGTAAGTTTTCTGATATTTTAAGCATTTGAACAGTTTTTAATTACTTTTATGTTTCTGAAATGCATATAAAATAATCAACATAGGGATTAGTTGTATGAATATTAACATGAAATCTAATGAAAAGCATATATTCGTCTAATTCATTATAAAAAAACATTTTAATGTAAACAAGAAGTATTCTAAAATGGTTTATCATTTGAATATTCTTGTATTTAAAAAAGTAAGGATTGAAAATTAAGTTAAAATTAACTGCACACTTATCACTCTTATCACTCTTAATTTTTAATTCTAGTACATAAGGTAATTCGATACTTTTTTACTCTGTTAGAGATTCATTATCAAACAATAAAGATATAAACAAAGATTATGAGACAATATGTTTTGTTTATTATTAGGAGCTTTTATGTCAATATTGTTTTCTCTTTTAATCGATGTACAATTTTTTGAATTTGATCATATAAGCAAAAAGGGACCTTTGAATATTACTTTCATTCATAGACAATGATAATACAAAATAAAAATTTAATTTTTTCAAGTACAGCAGATTTATAGATACGTCAAACATTTCAATAAATTCGTAATTAAGTTTATATTTATATAAATATCTAAAAAATTTAATATGAGTGTAGGAAACAATATAAATACGGTTCCTTTAAATACTGATACAAAACACTGATTTAATGTACTTTCACAAATCACAATAATAGTTATAATCACATAATAGTTATAAATCACAATAATAGTTATAATCACAATACTAGTTATAGTAATTCTCTAAAATAAGCAGGCATTTGCACTTATATTTAATGGGGCAGTAATCAAAATCAATGTATATCGCCTTTAAATAATATAAAGATGTATTTTTAAGTTCACGGTAATTTCTAATTCTGCTTACCTGTCATTGCCATTTCTACATTTGATTTACATCTAAAGTAATTTTTTAAATGAACAAATTAATTTTTTAACTCTAATACTTATTTTTAAATTTAAATATGAATGAATCAAATTGAGAAATGTTGAATAATGAAATTCTGGTAATATAAAATACAAGAAAGGTATTTATTATTTGTCCATCTGTATGTATTAAAATATTTTTTACTTTCATTTGAATTACATTTCAATTAGAAAGCAAAATTCTCATACTATGAAACTCAAAATATATGATTTACTTATACATTACCATAGCATTTTTAGTTGCAATTTCAGCAAAAACGAAAAATTTTACTTAAATAGCCTTTCCAGTCAGATGTATCGGAATTTACAACACATTCGAGTATTTTTTATATTATTAGAATAATAGCAAAATATGTCTTCTCAACATAAAATAAAAAATGTTGCAAAATACAGAAGAAAAAATACAGATATTTATTTAAGTTGACATTATAGTTTCATTTGAAAAAGAAACTTAAAAATGTATTTTTAAACAGGTTTGGAGATTGAACTTTCAAATATTTATCAAAATAACGATGAAAAGTAATACAAATATTTAAATTAAAATAAAATGTTTCCCATGATTGTCATTTCAAATTTCTACATGCTCTTAAATTTAGCGAAAAAAAATATAAGAAAAAATATTACATTCAATAAATCAATTTAAGAAAAAGACCATTAAATTTGACCTTGTTAACATACATCTTTGCATCACTTGTTCTCATTGATTTCAATTATAATATGAATCAAATTCAAGCAAATATAAATTAATACAAGGATGTCAGAAATTTAAAGATAAAAGCATGAAATTATAGAATTCGAAATACAATTTGATTTTTATACCCGGGAATTCTATCAAGCTCCTTATTTTACTATTTTAATAGAAAAATCATACAGTATTTAGCTATATATAGATACCTGAGGAATTTTTAAATCTTTTTATTTTAAAAACATATAAAAATAAAGTTAGCTTTTTATGAAAATTATAAAAAATATTTGACACTAAATAATACAGCATTTATTGATATTTTGGTACCTGAAGATTTTTTAAATTTCATGTTTTAAAAATAGATGTAACTTGTTTTTATATTAGAAAAAAAAACAATCTCACAGTACTATTTCCCACTAATTGAAAGCTCACATATTAAAAGTCCACATTTTGATTATCATTTTTATAAAAAAAAAAAAATAAAACTTCCATTAAAATGGATTGGCACTTGAACTCTCATGTATTTAATGCAGTAACGACCTAAAGCAACGTAAATCAGATTTAATTAAAATAAAACGTCTCCCATCACTGTCAATTCTGAATTCAATCTACGCTTAAGGTAATTAAAAAATGAACTCCTTTTGCTCAGTTCGACCTTTATTATCTAAATAATTAACCGAGTGAAATAAAAGCAAGAGAAAAAGTATTTTGTTTACCCTTCATGGCTAAAATGGCATAAGTCACATTTTATCATTAATTTATCGATATACTTCTATATGTGAACTCATAACTAAACTTGACAATACTTACCCTGAAGCTTACTTCGACAGACAAAGATAGAACGAAAGAAGTACTTAATTCAATTTTTATACTGAGTATATAAGAAATAATTAGGGGAAATGAATCCCTTTTCTAAGAAAGATACATTAAACTTAGCCGTCTTAAGCAGATATCTTACATCACTTGTTCCTTTAGTGAAAGATAAATCAAGTTAAGAAATTCTGAAAGGAGAAACAGGGAAAAAAATAATGAACAACGAACAGAAGCGCGAAGTAAAATTAAATTGCCTTTGCAAGTTTAAAAGCGTAGTGGAAAAACGGGAACCGTTTTCTTTAAAATAAAATTGAGAAAAAAAATGTATAAAAAAAGAAGAAAGCATACTTAAGGCGAGAAGAAGTCATTAAAATACGGGCTCCTTAATGAGTGAGATAGGCAGAGCAACCAGAGAGACGTTGCCACCATGGACAAACTTAATTTCCTAGCCAGCTGTGAGTAATTAATAACACATCTCAGAAGATCAATGAAACCATTAAAAGCTACTGAGTTATTGATTGTAGTAGAACTGTTAGTCAGTCAATATCGTTATGAAGTGGCTTTTAGAGGAAGTGAAGGTTAAGTCAGTTTGAGATAAATGCTCTCCTACGATTTGGAGTTTGAAAAGCAGTTATCGATCTTAAAGAAACACAATCGAGTAATTAATAAATCATTAACAATAACTTGTCAAATCGAATATGACGTCCTTGACGTTCTTTTAAAATTGAAAGTAATTGGATAACTCCGCCTGTTAACTTTAAATTTGTTTTAGATAATTCATCAAATATTGCAGGGACAAATTTTTCATTTTGAACCTATAAGATTTCAAGAACTGGTAAATATTTTGTAAATAATTTGTGGTTGTAAATTGTACCTGTTAATCACGTTATCAATCAGATTTCTATTTTTTGAGTCCAATTAATTATAATAATTATAACTGACTTTTCTTCCTTAATTAAATTCTGCAGTCATTTATTTAATTTTTAAAATCATTAATATTGATATTTAACAAGTTATTGAAAAAATATATTTAATTAATAAATAAACCATTTACATTAACACATTAAAGGAAACAGGATTTTCTCAAAATTATTTTTTTTAATTTATCAGTTTAAAATTACTTCAACTGATAATTGGTAAATTAAGATTTTTTTCCTTTAGAACTCTCAACGTAGAAATGCAATTTTCACCTGCAATTCCTGTTTTCAAAGCTAAAAAATTGATAAGTAATTGGTAATTATAAAATAAAATATTATTAAACCACAACTCATAAAATTTAAATTATTTGCTCAGTTAATTACTATGAATAATTAGCTTATTTTAAATGATAAAACTTTGTTTCATCATTTACAAGTAATAAATTAATCCTAATATAAGTTCGCGTTACTACTTCCAAGTATTTAAGACATATGGAAGAAATTAAATAATAATGTAACTTGTTAACTTAAAATTTGTTTATAATAAATCATAGCAACAAGTCAATAAATCAGAGCAACAAGTCAATAAATCAATCAATAAATCAGAGCAACAAAATAAATTCAAATTAGAAATTGCATGACTTCAAGAACTGAAAAGTATAATTTGCGATGATAAAATGCATCTGTTAAATACATAATCTATTAAATTTAAGTTTCTCGAATGTAATTAATAATAATTAGCAATTCATTTTTCTTTTATACTAAAGAATTTGCTTAGATTTTCTATGCTTTGAAGATTATTTATTTACTATACATTAAAAATATTCTTATCAAATAATTAATGTCTTTTTTTAAAAAAAAAATTATTGTTTTAATCTAACTAAATAATCAAATTATAAGATACTGACGTGTCCTTGTATTACGTCAAAATTGCTATTTAGTACTTAATTAAAAAATTGATTTTGTTGCCTACTGAAAATTTTGTAAGCGCTCTTTCTTTTAAATTTTACCAAGCTTTTATATTCTTTATTATGATTTACTTTTGCAAGCATTTAAGATTTTAATATACATATTACATTATGCTGTATAATATGTAAGACCACTTTAGGTAAAAATTTTTTCAGCAGCAAATTTAGGTAAAATTTTCACGTGAGTGTGTCTAATGATATGCCAATGTTATAATCGTCTCTTATCACTCAAGCATTTACTGTCGTTGATATTCTTATCATAAAGTTCATATCCGGAGTAAACTTTTTTGTATTATATCCCAAACATGCTCTAATGCTGGAACATCCGATAAGACAAAAAAAATATGATATGAATTTCAAGAGTATTCCCTTATTTGCTTTGCATTTTAGCTTTATTCTAGCGATAAATAGTTTTCAAATTCTTCTGTAGAAAGTTTTGTATTACTAAGGGAAACCCATACACAATTCGTTTATCTATGAGGCATAATATTGCGAAAATTGAAAATTAAATGTGCTGTGCAATCAAAGGCCAATGTTGCTTCAAACCATCATCTCACGAGATATGGAATTTCACAAAGCATATAGTTAGCTCCCTTCCAGAATCATTTCCATGGCTGCCATTACTTAAATAAGAACATTACTCATATAATTTCAAATATATCAAGCAATATCTGGATAAGTTTGCAAAAGTAATTGTATATGATCATGACACAATATCAAGTTTCTTAGAATATATCACGAACTTAACCTTTGAAAGTCATATTTCATATACTTCTATTTGTCTTGGGAAAATAAAAATTATAATATAGCAGCCATAAATAGTTTACTAGATGGAATCACTAGTGAAAGCATGCGGATATATTGGTTCACTCGTGTGATTATCAACAGATTAAAAGTGTCATATTCTTTCCTTTAATTTATTATGCTATAGCCGGAGTACAGGGGGAAGAGTGTAAATGTCTTTGTACTGCAATTCATTGCACCGGTCATCTTATTTTTCATCGTCTTATCATATTTTCCTACGTGTACTAGACTGTTAGTTGTAAGTGTATTTGTCTTCTGTGTCCTGACAATCTCTGTCTTAATCATTTCTTTTGAGAGTAGAAAAAATTGAGCAAGATTATACTTAGCAAAAACAACGCAACTGTTATTTTTATTACAATTTCGCTGATTTATTTCTTTATATCTGTTCTTTATTTCTTTACACCATGCATGTACATGAATGCAATGCACTTCACATCATTTGTATTACTCGGTTAAATGAATTTATCATACAATATTTATAAGTCTTTCTGATAATGCATTTCATGCACTGAATTTTCTATATATGCAATGTATGGAGTACTTCAGAATGTATAAAAACAATGTTTTAAAAATAATTATATGTCCTCTATTAATTATCAAATTCTTGTAAATAAATCAGTTACAAAATTAATAATTTCAACTTTTTTATCAATATATAATGAAAATATCCAATTTAAGCTTTCATTACAATAAATTTAAGGAAATAATTAATTGACCTTAAATAAAAAGGCATGGAAAAATGTGCTTTAAGTAACAAAGTACTGAATTTATTTTAATTATTATCTCATACTTTTATATTTGTATTGATTTTCTTTTTAATATTAGGTTGGGGGAAAAGAAATCCAATATTTTTACGTGAACTTTTTGTAACTTCTTTCAGATTCGCTTTGTAAAAACGTTTAAAACAGTTTTCATGTAGATTTTTAGGTCTTGTACGAAGTTACGACTGCTGACATGCTGTCAAATTTGATAATTTTACGTATTTTATAGATATTCTTCTCGATGTTGTATCCATGCGAGGTGCATCTTTAGCATCCAAATACTCATACGGAATCGACAAAAAAAAATTGTACGCAACTGGTTGCTACAGTCTTATATAGGACGATAAACACCTTTCACAATTTTTGCCACCCGGCTATCTTTTTCGACGTTACAAGAGAAAAACGAAAATGTATCGAATTTTCTGTTTGTTGTCTTCCATTTTTGAAACCTTGTACTCGTAACTGAATTAATCAAACAAAAAACCGCAAGAGGATATTTTAGTTTCATATATCACCTTTCCAACGAGCATAAATCTGAAATTGTTTGATAGATACTTCACGAGATAGCGATCACTACAGAAGTCTACCGAAAAAGTAATGGATAACTTTTTCCCCAACCTAATATTTTATTACGATTTTCTTTTTATCGACACTTTATACTAATCTAAAAGTACATTTTGCATGAAATATGTACTTAAAAATAAATTTTGATGTATAGAGAGCACTAACATTCGAATTTAGTCTAAAATTATATCTCTCAGACATTGAACAATCTTAACATTGAATAATTAATCATAATTATTATTAATCATAATTAATTATATTAATTAATCATAACTCACAGACATTAAACAATTTTAACATTGAATATTTAATCATAATTATTCAATGTTAAGATTCATCATATTGTATTATTAATAGCTTAATAACGGAAGAAAATAGTAATGCAATTGAACTACTACTATGTGTTTATTTTTATGAAGCTTATCATAGGTAGATTGTTGTATTCAGATGCTCTAAGAAAAGATACACAGAAAATCATAAACTCTCATTTCAGCAAATATAAACAATTTTAAGCAAAATTAATCTTTTGTATAATTGTCTCTGATTATACATTTCTACATGAAACTGATTTATACACGAAACTGCATTGATGTTTTACTCAAGGATATTTTGAAATTGCTTATTTATTATAAAATTCATTGTTCGAAAAGTCATTTCGTGTTCTCAATTGAATCAGTTTTTGTCCGTGAAAATCAATCAGTTTATGAGTATGAAATCAGACTACGACCAGAAAGATGATATAAGTTATTGGACTTGAAATGACAATATACAATTCTATAAAATATTTATTCGCTACACATTTTTCATTTTCCTATAAAATGAAATAACTTTCCGAACAACCCAATAGTAAAAAGTTGAGAGGACAGCAAAATGTTCTTTGGTTTGAAACTTCATGTGTTCTATTAAAATTTCCAAAATGGTAATTGAGAGAGATTCTTAGCCCGTTTTATAATAAAGATCATGATTTCACTGAAGCTCGTGTATAAAAATTAACTTTGAGAAACCAGCAAACAACGCTTTTATAATTAACAAATTAAAACTTATTTACATGAATTTAAATGAAAATGGAAAGAGATGGCTTAATTGTTTTCTTTTATCTATGGCAAAAATGCTGTTGTTTCTGATCCCACTTGATGGAACATTGCTACACCAGATCCATAATCCTCATGATCCAAGAAATAGCAGGGATACTTAAGGAAATTCTTCTTAGAAATTCACAGATACAAAAGAATGCGTTGAAAGCTTGCCTGGTTGACACATTATCTACAACAGTTAGGATAGAGATAACGTTTGCCACCAAATTTAAGGACAAGAAGATGGCCATTGGCAAAAATAGAATATTTAGTCTGGTAAGCTCTAAAACCCTTGAAAGCAATAAAATGACTATAACTATCACCAATCATTGCTGGTGGAATGCTCCTGATAGCCCAACCATCTCTTTTTCGAATAGAATGCAGCACAGTGTAGGTGAGGTCAGCATCAGTTGAAGAAAGATTAGTAGCCCTCCTTTTAGCCATAACATCCACCATCTAATCAAAAGGTAATAAAATGATAAAAGAAATTAAAAATTTTATTTAAAAAACACTGAAAAAAAAGTTTTCACTTTTATATGATCTTTGCATATCTGAAAACCATTGAATAAGCGATGCGAATATAGTAATACATCGCATTACCGCAATATAAGGTTTTGATCCTTCCAATGAGATCACAATCAGTCTTATACAGAAATTTTTTTCATAAATAAATATAGTCGTATAAAGATAGATATTAGAAATTGAATTATTTTTAAAAAAAATTTTAGAGATCTGTCATGAGGACTTCGTTAGATAAGAAGGAAAAATCTTTTTATGAATATTGAAAAAATAAGATAGGTATAAATTGTATAAATTTATGTGTAAGTTTTTTTATCATTGTAATAAAAATGAAAATTAAAATTCATTTTGTCATGAGATAAAGAATGTGGTAATAAACATAAATCTTAGAATAGAGAAGGTAAATCTTAGATTCAGCAGTAATGAATGCAGCAAATTTACTGGAAAATCATTAAAATTAAAGTAGCAATTGTTAAAATACAGTTTTAAAAATAATATTATAATCCTTAAAGCTAATAAGAAATAAATTTATTTTTAATAGTAATTTACTAACGCTAGTTTAAGAAAATTGTAATACCCTAAAATGAATAAAAATATAAAGTTTAATATTATAGTTTAAAAATTTGCTATGATTTTTGAAGTAATAAAAGAAATTAAAACCAAGGTTTTTTTTTATCATAAATACCTTTAAATGTTCTCAGATATATATTTTTATAAAAAAAATAATAAAATAAAAATATATTTCTTAAACAGTATAAATTGCAATTTTAAAATGATCATTCATTATTTAAAGGTAATAAATTTGTAGTTTTACATATAAATTTCTTGAGCAAATCTGTATTAATAAAATGCATGTTTCGTGCTTCAATAAATAAATCTATCAAATATGTAATTTTTATTACATTCTATAATATCAAGCGTTTGTAATTACGTTAAATAATCTTTTGTAATTTAGAATAAATTAGAAATTTTACAAAAATTCTGATATAATATAAATTAATATATAATACAATTCATGTATAAAGTTGTAAAATTTTAAAATTGTAGAATTTGCTGATAAAATTAATAACATTTTAAAAATTTGAAAGACAAATATATGATTATGAGGCAAAAAATAAATTTGTTTCTAATGTCTATAAAATTGAATTTATTTATAAAATTAATTACAATATTTATGATTTTTTAAATAAAGTAAAAGAAGGTATTTTTATAACATCTTTGAAGAAGAACTAACAAATTAGAAATGATTTTTAAAAATAAGGAAGTCAAGCGTTTTTCAAAACAATTTATATCATTTTTAAAACATTTTTGTTCTGAAAACACGTAATTTTAGGTCCAATGAGAGGCTCTGTTGGAACGCCTGGAAATCCTAGCAAGTGAACAAATTTAGGTTAAAATTAAAATTCACAAATATGCACAACATTTTTTAAAAAATTTAATCGATACTTTTTAGATATACAATACATTTTATCTTTAAATATATACTTTGTAGTTCATATCGTAATGCCGCAAAAATTTACTCTTTCTTTGGAGATCTAGATTGTTATACTTTATTAATTAGGTATGATATTGCTACTGTAGTTCACCTCTGATTACTTCTGTAAATTAAAATCTCCCCAAACACAACCAATTATTACCAATTGTGCTTTTAAACATAATCAAGTGAATAAGACAACGTTTCAACTGGAGTTAATATTTTTACACCACCTTACTCCAGAAGAAGAGCACTGGAAATTTTGGAACTATAAAAAACATAGGCCCTTTTAAAGTGAATCCCTTCGGTTACATTCCTTTGGCTATCATCTTTGAAAGCAATATAATATCTTTATCTATTTTAGTGTCTAGGATTGCTCTTCCAGTTAGGTTAAAATGAGTTTATTTATTTGTTTAAAACTTTTGTTAATTAAGAGACAAATTTCAGTTGGAATTTTTTTTCCAATTTAAAATTATTGTTATGATTGAAAAACTCTATAATAGATTAAAATAAATCCCATATAATAAATTTTAAAACAGAATTTGACTGATTAACAAAAATTTGAATCATTTGATCGTGAATTAACTGTATTTGTCAAATTTAATCTTGTTTCCTGCAAAAGCGCAACTTTTAAATATGTTTGATTTCTATGTATTTGAGAATTTTTATCTTACTTACTGATAACATAACTGTTAAATGTTGCAAAAAATAGTATTAAACTTGTCTGTTCAAAATGTATTTCTTGTATTCAACATTTCAATAAATATTTAACTTTTATGCCTTGAAATTTTTGATAGGGTGTTATATTTTTAGTTATCTTAAAAATGTTTCAGTAAATCAAAAGAAAATTTTACAATTTCCTCTTTCATATAACTTCTCCAATTTCATCTTCAAACATTTATAAAATTGAATATTTTCTTAAAGATTATTTCTAACGTAAACTTGTTGAGTAAATTGAGATCCGTCTCATAAATTTAGAGAGGGACGCAATGTATATGTTTCATACATATTTTTAAATTTTTTGCTTCCTTTTTTACTTTGTCAAATAAATTACTAGTTAGTTTTTATTGTTCTTACATTTTATGTCTCATTCATTTCAAAGAAAATTTTCTTATAGTTTTTGTTTCATATACAGATTTAATACCTGTTTTATTATTCCATATAAATGTTAATATTGTACTTTAAGCAAAATGGGATAGTTATATTATTTTGTAGCTACTGTTATTTCAAACATCAGCATTGAATTTAAACTTCATAGGAAATACTGTATCAACATTATTCTTCTTTAATTAGGTATGTATGATATATTTTAAAATGGAAAATTGAATAAATGCTATTTCAGTTAACAAGCACTTTTTAAAATTTTACCATTACAAAGCTTGATTATTTTGAAAATTTAAAAATTATAGATTGTTGATTTTAAAGGAAAACATTTTATACAAATAAACTTTACAGATGATAAAATATCATGGTATAGTCACAATCTTAAAGATATAGATTAGTTTGCTCTATTAAAGAAATAACAGAAACATTTAATTTAAGTGATTACATTTGCATATATGTAATCACTTAAATTAAATGTACATGCACGCATATATACAAATTATTACATTTGTATACATGCATGTATGTACAGAAGATTATGGAAATAGTCGAAACACTTGTGAACATAATTTAAATTTTTAATGTGCTTGATAAACATTAAAATATAAAAATAAGTAGCGGGTTTATTTTTTAAAAACAAGAATTTATGTGTTCTAGAAGTATGCAGTGATTTTTTAATCGTAGTTCTGGCTTTTGAAAACTATAAATATCTTGAATATTTTACAAAAATTTAAAATCATTGATCTCTCTGATTTGCAAAAGAACTACACTAAAGGAGCGTATCAATCTGAACAAGTTAGATTAAAAAATCCCAACATGAAGACGTTTCTAAAGTACGGTGTTTAATATGCAAACATACACACAACGTGGCAAGAGCGATTCAGTAAAACGAAATAGTAGATGGAAAGGAAAGATCAATGAAACAGATGTTGAAGCGTAGCTAGATCATCATCTGGATTTTAAGTGTCAATAATTACTTTTAAGAGAACCTTTGCATACATAATAATGACACCCCCCATAATGCATACATAATAATGACACGTGGCCCCATGCCGCTTGTCACAGATTTTAATGCCAAATGTTCTCTCCAGTAATGCGACACTCACAAAACCTCGTCAGTTAATAATTGAAAGAAAGTTATATGTTCTAACGATTTGTTTTTCGTACTTTACATACAATAGAACGAATGCAAGTTTGGAGGAAATCGACACAGGGGAAATCTCTTGATTTTCTATTTCAATCTGTAAAATATAGAAATGTATTTGTCATATGTTCTGCCATACCATGGCTTTCTACTGGACCAATTGCAACTCTGAAAGAAATGATCGCGTATAAGAATCATAGAGAAATTTTAGTTAATTAGGTCCATCTTATGCTGAAAAACTATTAAATAAATGGAAAAACTAATCAGAAAGATATTCAGCTAGCTTTGCATCGCCAGTATCCCAAAATGGCTTAGTGAAGATGAGGATGAAGTTAAACGTCTTTATTGTCTGCATGTCACCCGATCTCAATACAGTTGAAGTGTTTTCTTTTTTATATACTAATTCAATATGTCTCACGGCATCTCTACCAGATCTATTACAAGAATATAATGAAACAATATTCCTCTAACACAATAGTATTCAGCACTTGTATGAATCAATTTCATAGTAAATACAAGATATTTAATATTGCAAAATCAAATTCAAATCATATTTATAATTTTCTTTACAAATCATGGTTTTTCAATGTTTTGATAACCACCTGCATATGTTATGTATCTATTCATTTATTTCAATTGTGAAGTTAAGTAATTCATGCTTTGAATGATATATTGTTTAAATATTGCCAAGAGAAAAAAAAATAAATTTCAAATAATGTAAAAAATTTACATTCGATGAAAATATATATGTTATTTTTATTCTGTAATTTTCAGCTGTAGTACCAAAATCATAATATTTTCCAGAATCATATGAGAGAGAATGATAAATATATTTTACCAATAATCTTTCACTAAACTTAAAATTTCGGCAAAAGCATAAGTTTCTACATGAAACTGTTGACATTATTGGAAATGATTTTGTTTGAAATCAATCTCTCAATAGATTATTTTAAGTAAATAATAAAATACCACTTTGTATAAATATAAAAACTGAAATACTGACTAAAATTGCTCAAACTCTCTTCAAATATAAAAAAAAATATTTTCTACTATGGTTGTTTAAATCCTTCTTTGTTATATATTTTATCATATGATGTTTTATAAATATCTCCTAAATATAATGCTATATTTAGGAGATATTTAATAATATGTAATGTACAAATAATAGATTTTAAATGATTATATGATTCAAAACTCTTGACGAGTGAAATTGAACAAAATATGCATTTATTTGTGAATTAAGTCTTTAAATTTTCTTAACTATCCTTCACTAGCACTCTTGTACATATTAAACATACGAAAATAGATGCATTATATTATCAAAAAGAGGTTCTTTCCTA
This sequence comes from Latrodectus geometricus, assembly GCA_026290005.1. Classification (NCBI taxonomy): domain Eukaryota; kingdom Metazoa; phylum Arthropoda; class Arachnida; order Araneae; family Theridiidae; genus Latrodectus; species Latrodectus geometricus. Next base: position 10,480 of record JAPDSC010131157.1, on the reverse strand, counting down.
ATAGATATATAAGTCTGAATTTTGTCAGATGGTAATATTTTGTGGTAAAACAGAAACCCTGAAATGCTTTTGGCTAATGTGACTTGTACCATTCCTCCGAATTTCGGTCACCAATTCATCAATATCACGTGTCTTTCCTCTCCAGCCTGGAAACGGACGCAAGATAAGGGATTTCGAGTGTAGGAGGATGGGAAGGCAGAAGGGTGAGAGAAAGCTTCTGTCGAATTTATATTTCGATTAATTATATAGTCTATCTTTTAGAGAGGCCCTTGATATCCTTGGCTCAAGAGGGGAAAGATTTATGTTGTAGATAAACCTCTTTTCAGGAAGACATTGAGAATAAGTGCTAAGAAAATCTGGGCCGAAATGCGACTGTAAGTGGAATCGCATTTATCGTGGACGACGCATTTAAGGGTCTGGAAGCTAGAACCTGCAAACAAATGGTTTCGATGGTCCTTATCACGTGGTTCCTCCTCCGGGTGATTTTAACTTTCATTAGGAATGGCAGGAGAATTATGTCTGGGAATAGCAATACCGTTTATGGCTTTCTTTGTACCTAGTAAACGTTGTTCGAAAATGAATAAAAAGAAAGAACGGGGGAATAAATTTCATTTTGTTTTACTGAAGGTAATTTCTTTCAAATAATCCAGCCATTTTCCGAATTTGGAAAATGGTATGTTATACCATTAATTAAAGCATTTTTATAATTTATTTTAGAAACTATTTATTGGGATATTATTCTTAGAATACATTTATAACACTATACATATACATATAATACTTAATACATTAAGATATTCACTTGTATCGCCATCTTCGATAACTGTCCCTCCCCATATTTGCAATATAGTTCATTTTTGTCTAAAATCTGATTGACAGTTTGAATCAAATATTTTATGTAGAAAATATCTTTAATGATAGCATGTTTTTGTAAATAATTTTTGTCTAAAATCTAATTGACAGATTGAATAAAATATTTTGTGTAGAAAATTTCTTTAATGATAGCATGTTTTCGTAAATAACTGTCTATATCTTTCAATATTTAATCACCTACAGAAATAGTTTTGAACTTATGAAATGTTTATAACATTTAGATATCATTACTTATTTAAATATTCTTTTTATTCTTAATGCAAACCAAAAATTAGTTGTTTTGAAAAAATACTTTCACACTTTTTCTTCACATAATGAAGATAGTAACAACAATTAATTTAAATGTAACATAATACTAAGAGTTATTTTCAAAGCCATATTTTCGCGTGAAAGCGGATTATATTTGATAGTTTCATAAAAATTAATAGTGTTTACTGTTTGTTATCGTTTTTAAAACAAAGATGCAAAAATTAATAATAATCTAGCTTAGTGCATTATAAACAAGGTGTTTCTGCAGATAATAAATGAAGCTGTAGATATTAAATGAAGTATTTTTTAAAAATATTTTCATATCATTCAAAAAGTATGTTTTTTTGCCAATTGAATTTTAAATTGAAAAAGTATTTAAGAATTTATACTTTTTAAATACATCTTATTGATATTTAATTTCCTTTGAGATGTTTCACATTTTTTATTTGAAATTTCCTTATATTTGAAAACATATTTGTTTGATATTTCTTTTAAAATTAAAATTGAAAGTTTTGATTCTTTTTTACTATTATTATAAATGACAGTAGCAATTGCTAAATTAGTGTCAAAATAATATATATGGTAAAACATATATGTTTGATACTAATTTATTATGCATCAATGGGGAATTAAACACATTTTGAGTAAAATTTATGTTTATGAATTAAAGCTTATTCCAAGTTATATGTTATTTGTTCTTTAATGAATCATTCACAAATGAAACAAGAATTTAGTATTAATCAATATTTTATGCAATTTTTAGGGAAAACGCACAATTAAAATTCTGTTTACTATATATTATTCCAATAAAACATGTGTAACATACCAATTTCAAAGAGATTGAGTTGCTGGTAAAACTATTGGAAACTTTAATCTTATGAAGCGTGAGAGCACATTAAAAAATATAATCCTCAAATTAAGTATCTCTGTCTTTTTATTTGGTATTTTTTTTAAAAAAATTCTAAGTTAAATAAATTGGAACAGCTTTATAAAAATCGATTCAATTTCATACGATTAGTGATATTTTTTTAATACAAATTTTTCTTTTCATATTTTTCTTCTCTAAAATTTCATATCCTTTCAATCCAACTTTAAGACGAAAGAAAACTTTTAAATCTATCGATATGAAATCCTCATTTGTTCGGAGACAAAGCTTAGCCGTAGAACCATATCGATTTTGATTCCTTCTTCTGCTTCAGACTTAATTTGTTTTCCTTAAATCCCTTGTATTTGGATTAGAATTTCCAGCTTTCCCTTCTTTCACCTCCTGAAACCCCTTTTGAAAACTTCTGCTTTTGTGACATCAACGGGTGAAGTTAATCTTCTATGTGCTTTGTTTGTGACGGTTTTATATATATATATTCCTCTCTGCTTTTTGTGTTTTCCTTTTAAAACACTTCTCCAATTTTTCCGTAACTCAAATGGAGTCGTAGGTTTTAAGACGCATACTAAAGAAAAAAAGTATTTTTCTTTAACTTTTCGCTGAAAAGTAATCATCTTATCTTGTGAATATACAGTTAGTAGTCTTAGGTTTGTACTGGGATTTACTCATCTTTTTCACAGGATGCAGATTATTTGCTTATCTAGGAAATGGAAAGCTATGATTAAGTTTCATCTTTAAAGCTACTTAAAAAATGTAAGATAAATTTAGAAATGTTTGGTATTTTTTCTCAATAATAATTTTACTCAAATTTGATTTTCAACTGAAGATGGGATATATAGTAATTATTGAATTATTGGAGAATTTATATTTTTTACCAATAATTTAATAATTGCAATAGATCCAAGACTATATGAGAGACTGATATATTAAGTAGTCAATGAACTTTATACAAAATTATGAATATTTCATGATATGTCATTTCTTATAAAATATTAGAACTAAATTTCATTGTTAATAATGAATTAATTTGCATGATTCAGATGAAAATTTCATTAAAATGTTGTTTAAATTAATATTTAATGGTGAAAAATTCAATTTATATGCAGCCGAAAAAACATAAAAGAAATTTTGCTCACATGAAATACCATTGAAAATTCACCCATAAAATGGAATTTTATTTTATGTGTTCACGTTTCTATTACAGTTCATTTTTCAAATACTTACATTTGGTGTTTGACTTTCACAATATGTGAAAATACGTTTATTAAGATTGTTGTCCTTATAATTTAAAAATGTATAAGAAATTATATATATTTAATTTATTATAATATTTAACTTTATATTTTAAATTTTGTAAAATAGAATTATCTGATTATTATTTCGAATTGAAATGAATTATTTAGAATTCTATTTAGGAAAGTTGCTTTTTTGTGTTATTTTACTCTTTAAAGATTTGTTTTGAAGAAAACTTTTTGGAACAAAATCCTTTCTAAACAGGATATAGTAAATGAAAATTTGTGTACGTAAGTAATTTTAGCAAAGTTTTAATTTAATTTCAAAATTTTAAGGAAACGAATTTCATTGAATATATATTTCCAAGTAATTCGTTTATAGCGTATTAATAGTTTAAAGAATAATATTAGGTTTGGGAATCCATTATTTTTTATATTATTAAGTAATCCACTATTTTTCAGTAGACGTCTGTAGTGATCTATATCTCGTCATGTATATATCAAACAATTTCAGATTTATGCTCGTTGGAAAGGTGACATTTGACACTTAAATATCCACTTGCGGTTTTTTGTTTGATTAGTTCAGTTACGAGTACAAGGTTTTAAAAATGGAAGACAACAAATAGAAAATTCGATACATTTTCGTTTTTCTCTTGTAACGGCAAAAAAGATAGACGGGTGGCTAAAATTGTGAAAAGTGTTTATCGTCCTATATAAAACTGTAACAACCAGTTACGTACAATTTTTTTTTCGTCGATTCCGTTCGGGTATTTTTGATGTTAGAGATGCACCTCGCATGTGGATACAGCATCGTCGAAAATGTCTATAAAATATCAAAAATGATCGAAGTTAACCGCATGTCAGCAGTCGTAACGCGCAAGACCTAAAAATCTACATGAAAGCTATTTTAAACCTTTTTACAAAGCGAATCCAAAAGAAGTTACACAAAGTTCACGTAAAAATGATGGATTTCTTTTTCCCCAAACTAATATATTAGAATTAATAAATTTATAGATCAGATATATCATATTTAATATCCCATGCTGAATTTCAAACCTAATTTTAAGTGAATAAAAAATAATTTATTAATTTATGTACCCGTAAAATAAAAAAATAAAGGAATTTAAGATACTAACGTAATAAAATTTTTAATATGCGTATTTTTATTACCTATATATTATACGATAATGGTTTGATAATTCATCATATTATAAATAAACTAATTACCAAAAATAATTGATTTTATTCAAAAATCTAACTCTGTGTACATCCACACGTAGAACTCAATATTTTATAGTTGGAAAATAAGTTTTATAAATTTATCATAACATATTGTTGCGATACTTATTGTATCTGTTCATTTCTTTTCCTTGAAGAATAAATAATTTATCTTAAATTAATTTAATTCAAAACCATTAATTTCCTAAAATAATCCTCAATTGCATTATTTATATTGACTTTTATAACCACTATTAGAAAAGTTATTACAAAGTAATTCGCAACGATTAATTAAGTCAGAAGTAGTAAATGATCTTGTTACAATACTTATCAAGCATCATTTAATTCATAATTCAAAATTATGTTTATTTTGAAACATGTTTATTAAATCCATTTGAATACTCTTATTTTGATTATAATTCTAGTTTATACTTTCAGCATACGCTTTACATGGACAAAACAAGAATATAAAAGTATGTTCTGTCTCCCTAAGAGTATTTTCCAATATCTCTTAAGGCTTACAAAGGTATTATAATCCTTAATCCTTTTAATTTGTTAATGTGTCTATGGTTTACAGAAAAGTGTTCAGTATATGGATGAGGGCTTGTTCAAAAACATTAAATAGAGTAATTTTATAGAATTAAAGAAATTATTGTTACTTTTATATATGATGTTTTAATCCCTTTATAAGGTCTCAATGCAATGAAACTTTTTAATTTCTATTAAAAAGCAAACAATTCAAATGCTAACAAGAATTATTTAAATCCCTTATAATACTTGAAATAATTTATATTAAAAATGATTTCGTCATTCGTTACCGTAAACAATTAATATTTTGAAATATTTTATGTTACCAACCTATGATAAGTTAATTCATCTAAAGGTTCTACATATAATAAAAATTTTCATCACAAATGCATACACTAACAAACCATTGTTTTAAAACCTCTCCTATTATTGAAATATGATGTTAGATTCCTTATGAAGATTCCTTATGTAATATAAAAGATTTCTTATATAATATTACTATTAAAATTTAAATTAGTTTGATCGATAACATGTAATTTTTTTATTTTCATTTTGGGTTTCTTCTTCTAAAAAATAATAAAAATAATAATACCAACATTATTTTTGAATTAAGAAATTAATCGATATCGGTGTCTCTCTCATTGTGAATCATCAAATGGTAATTTTCTCATTTCCATCTAAATTGAAATTTTTACCCTGATAAACGTCCAACTTATCCTTCATATATGAAATGTTAAGTTATCCTTCATATATTAAATTTCTAGTTCATTATGTCTTCCATTTCCTAATGTGTGTATGATATATTTGAATCAATTTTCTGTTTCTAATTAGTAGTTCTGCAAATTATAAGTTATTAAAATATATATATATATATATATATATATATATATATATATATATATATA
>JAPDSC010131155.1:0-16278 GCA_026290005.1 Latrodectus geometricus | reverse complement strand
ATTTTCACATAATAACAGGGTCCTTTTATAAGATTTGTACTTATACATATCATGGAAGAGATCAAAGGAAAAGTTATGGCAGGTATTCACATAATAAAAATAAATACAAAATAATATTTATTGTAAGCAAATTTCTATATAAAAACACACAATACTGATAAGAATATAAAAACCATGGTTTATTTATTAATGTAGGAATTTTTGTACTTTTTAAAAACTGTATTAAATTTTTTTTCAAATACAGCTGTTAAATAAATTGTAACATATATATATATATATACAAAGGGACTTCTTAAATTATCAAAAAAATAAATTGTTTGTTTTGGAAATTATTGAAATAGTATTTTATGTGTAAACAAAATTTAGGGTCACAGAAAATTATCATAGAAAATGCTAATTTTCAGTGACCCTAAATTTTGTTTACACTTAAAATACTATTTCAATGATTTTTTTTTTTTAGGTAAATAAAAAAACTTTACTACATGGTGTGTTCAGAGATGAGTATTTTTGAATAAATAGTATTTGTAGGAAAATAATTTTTAACTTGTATCGGCATATTTTCTGCATAATTTATTATACAAGATTTAATGTTACATATGTATGTTCATGTGTGTATTTTATATTTAAATATAGGTGTGTGTATTTAAGGGAGATATTAAAAGAAAAAAATTTTAAAATTTCTTTGTAAAATAGTTACTAATTAAATATACTGAAAAATTATGCACATTCAGTATTAAAAGAATAAAATAAAAATAACATGCTCCACAAAACTTAAAAGTTATTTGATTAAGTTGATCATAGTTGGTGTCAAACTCAATCGTTCATAGCCCATGTACCTACATAGAGATTGATTGCTTGCAACGTTTTCTAAGTCCATTTAACACTTAAAACTCCCATTAAATGTGAACTTTTTGGAATAAAAGCGGCACTCAATGTATAGAAAAATTCTTGGCATCTCTGATGCTGTTGCTTACAGACCATCTTGACCAGCAGTGATTCGTTATTTGGCCTCATCGGCTTCATCTGCCTGCATTGATGTTGAACCGGCACCAAATGCTGGGAGGCTAACAATGCCATATTGGCTGCGTTTGGTAAATGTAATTGCCGGTATATGCCAGTATACGGTTTTCCATCGGTTGGACTCTTTTTACTCTTCTTATTCTTATAGATTTTTATTATATATTTGATTTGTTTTTTAATAATATTTGAATAAATAAATGTCAACTTATTGCTTAAATTTGACCTTGAAGCCACAAAAGCATTTTATCTTAATTGTTTTAAGATATTAAAGATTAAAATTTACAACGTAAATTTTAATCCTTAATACCTTAAAACACATACATATTATTATTACATAATTAAAGCAGAAACACATACATATTATTTGTCTTTTAAATATTTATAAATTACTGTAAGCAATAAATTTTATTTAAACTCGTACTCAAAATAAGAAAGGATCTGTAATGTTTTTCTTCATTTTCAAAATAAATGTGCTTAATTTGCTTAAATCCTTTTTAATTTACAAGTTTCTTTATTTATTTGGTCAATCCTGTCAACTTGAAGTACAGGAAAGTAAATTTTTAAAATAAATCACGTTCTAATGAGAGACATTTGAACTTTCACTCTGTTGTTAAGCATCTGAAATTACAATATATAATATATGTAAACAAACAAAAATTATTTTATTATTTTTTCTAAATATACTGCAATATTTAGAAAAAATAATAAAATATTTTGTCTTTGTAATAAACTAATTTTTCATTTCTTTATACTTAGAGAAAACACTTAAAAAAAAGCATTTAATTTTCACTGAAAGAAAAGTGAAGATTTTGTGTAGAAATAAATAAAGAAAGATCCATTCTACATTGAACTTGTATAATCTCAGTGTAAAAACTTAAAGAGTATACAACTACAAATGATTTTTTTAATGAGAAAAGAAATGTTTTATTATGAGTTCTTCACTATTTGTCTTAATTTTAGTGATACTTCCTTAACATAATATAAAAATGCTAGTTTTTCAAAAATATTGTTTTCTGTTATTTATATATTGTTGTTAACATAGCAGTAAAAAAACTTTTTTTATAAGAAAATAGTTTTCGCGAGTGAAATTAGATAATCGCAATAAGAACTAATGATCTTACTTTTTTTGGCCAACAATTTTAGGCCCATCAATAACCGAAATGTGAAGGCCTACTACTTATGACCCAGGTCTGGCCCATTTTATTTTAGCCAGGGCTCACTGGAGGCCGTAAATGTAAGTGCTTGAAAAAACAACCATTAAAGACTTGCAATTGACAACAGAAAACTGGCTTCGCCAGCATTTTGCAGGTTATTTACATTTGCTAGGCAATCGTTGCAAGAGAATGTAGTTTGTAAACAGTTACATATTCATTAAAATTAACAAATAAAGCTATTACACTCATAAAAATCTTGAAATTTTCAAAAAATTACTTTAGTAAAACGTAACTTTGCAAAATAGTAGGCGTGGGCTTAATTGGGAATTTGGCTCGGATTTTTAATTTACTCAACAAATTGGAGATGCAAACTAAAAGCAAAAGATAACTTCTTCCTTCATTTTACTTTCATATTTCAATGTTAAATTTTGAAATTTGGAAATTAATGCAGAATTACTCAATTTATATTTTAATATGAAACCTTCATTAAAAATCTTTATTGGAGCTGTACTTCTTGATTAAACTAAACAAATTATTAAATCAATTGTACGGAAAACTGATTCAAATCAAGTTAATGTCATATATTTAAAATTCAACATTTTTGATTAACACCGGTTTCGTTATTTTAAAAAGTATTTTCATTGTTACGTCATTGACAAAATGTGGATAACCAGACTGAATAAAATTGTCTGAAGTAATTTACATACATACATGAGATACTTGTTCACATTTTTCAGCTTGTTATCAGATTTGATATAATGTAGTAATCCCATGAAAAAAATTCAAAATGAATGGGTACCTCATTAATCAGTCACTTATATCACTCAAATCATTTAAGTAATTAAAACAAATTAAATCATTTGGCGATATTTGCAATAATTTGGTTTTTTGTTACATTATTAATACCATTTTAATTAATGTTTCTGTACAAAGTATCAAATAAATGTTTCAGACGGATGCTCAGTTTCAAATAAACAATGGAAATCTCAAATTCACCTATATAATCAGTAGAACGAATATACAAAAGAATTTCAAAATAAATTTCTCGGTGTAAAATAGAAGCAATAATTAAACCCGAAAAATTTATTTCTGTAGAGCTTTTTCTATCATTATTTATGGCAATTTTATTTTTAAAAAAATAGCATTTAAATTTATATTGATATTCGAAATAGGAAAATGATATTCAGTTTGTTACCTATATCCTCTTTACGCATTTTTAACAATTTGTTATAAAATATGAGAATAAAATAAATCAAGATACTATTTTCTTAAAGATAATATTAAATTAAACAACGCAAAAATAATTGCAGGCAGAACTAAATTTAAAAAATTCCCATTACGTAGATAATTAGATATAGACTACATAACTTATAGTTTCTGACTTTCTAAAATAAGCAAAAAATGTATCATTCAATTTGTCAGTTTTATAGTAATTTTCTTTAGGTTAAAATTTCTTGTTAATGTAAGTAAACAATATATATATTTATTGGCAAAATGTTATCTCTAATTTGTGTTTTAATATTTATATCCATCCTCATTATGATTATCTTTAAAATCTTCATCCTGAATGTAACGTATCCTTGTAACGGAGCTGATAAAATCAATTAATAGATTTATATTCTTAAATTATTCTTTATGCATTTTTCCAAAGTTAAAAAAATTAATAATATTTCATAGAATTTGTTTAATTAATAAACAAACTTATATTTGAGCCTTTTGGACCCATTAATCTAAATACTTAATTATTAAGTACTATTTTAAATTGTTCGCAAGTAAACAACATAAATAAATAAAATACTCAAATTCTTAAGCAAGATTCATGTCCAAACATTAAAAAAGAATTTAAAAAATATTAATGATCACATATATAGATTTAAATTAAAAGCATATGAATTAAAATAAGTGAAGGAAAGCTAATTAAAATACATATTTTTTCATTAAAAGAACAACATTTAACTCCATGTAAACAAATATATTTTAAGAAAATTGTTGTTTATTTGAAATAACCATTATTTAATTATTCATTCCATTATAAAAACTACAGATAATTGTATTTGTTTGATTTAGTTAATAAAATTTCATTTTGAGTTGTAAATGGAAAATATTTTCTTTATTATAAACTCCCATTTAAAAATATTGTTCTTGATTTCAAAATAACGCAAATAAATTACTTTAAAATATTTTTCATATATGTACATCGAACGAAATAATCTATGAAGTTTATATGTTCTTGTTTATACATTTGTTTTTAGAATTTTCCTGTGCTTCATTTCTCTTCATACCTTAATAACACTTAATAATTATAATAATCCATTTAATAATTAAAATAATCCATGTATAAAAACAATACTTATCCCCCTGGTGCAGGAAAGCCCATACAAGGTCCAGAAGATCTGGCATAGGGTAGTAAGCAGCTTCTTTTTCGGAGAGGAACCACAAGACCAGAAGACTGACTTGACCTCTGAATACACATGGCATAGGTACCCATTTATAGGGTAGGCAACCATTCATACAAGGAAAGGACAAAGAAAGGCTAAAGAGAGAGAAAGTGCATCCATGCACGAACTGGGATTCGAACCCAGACCTCCCTCCGTAGTCATGAATGCTAGCCACTAGACATAGTAGGTGGCAAAGTCATATTTGTTTTATTACATTCAAGTTCCATATTTTGAAGTGAAGTTTTAAATATTATTATAATTATAAATATGAATGAATACATTATAGGGCTTATATATATATATATATATCAAAGGACACATTATTACATCTTTAATAGATGCCAAACATTTAAAATGATTTTAATCATAAGAAATCCATTAATATTTATCATTATGTGTGACTAATCAAACACAGTTATTTTCAAGATTATTAAATATTAAAATTTATGCAATTATTTTATTTCATTAAGTACCAAAAATAAAACTATAATACTAGAATTTAACCAGAATATAAATCATGATTTTCGATTTTTAGAGCTACGTAGAATAGTGTCGTCATAAGTTATCAATACAATATAACATATTTGTAAATTGAACTTGTCGAATTTATATCGCAATAGCTATATAAGAGAAAATTAATGCCTTGAATAAAATCTTTATGACAATAAATATATTCAAAACTCTGAAAACATTCTGTGGCGGAAACATGAAAAATATTTTTCTATAAACACAAAAATCTTAATTTTCTTCTGCTTTTTAATTATTGCATTCTGATTTTAAGGTTTATAATAGTCAGGAATAATTTTTTTTGTTTCCTCCATTTATTAAAGGAATGTTTACATGCAGTATCATGTATTTATTATATTAGTACATTAACAACATTTTCGAGGCACATATTAAACTAAAAGAATATAATACATTCTATTTTAGAACTATGCACTAATAATTGTGTCATTTTATTTGTATACAATTTTCAGTCATTAACTTCAAACTAACATGTGATGTAAATGGAATTTCCTACAATATAGGCAGATTTAAAGTCTCTTTCAGAGTTTTCCAATATCTACTGACATCTTTTAATAGCTGTCAAGATTCCAGATTTTAATCCCTTCGTGAGATGTGTAGAAAATACATTTTGAAAGGTACTGCATTGAAACAATGCTCCTTTACTTACTTTCGTACCATGATGCCAAAATAAGATAAATGCCTCTAAAGTACCAAATGAAAACTTTCAGTAAATTCTTAGCAAACCTAATGATATCTTTTCAAATCTAGAAGCACAAAACCTAATTTCATCTCTTTGTAATTAGGCTAATTTCATCTCGACTCATTGGCTGTTTCATAACAGCCAATGAGTCATAAAATCAAAAATATTTTTACTTATGCACTTTTGATTGTTTTTATTTCCGGTAAAATTTTAATGTAGAAAAATGTTTAATTTTCTGAAATTACTTTTTCATTTAATATCTATGTGAGGTATAGGTTGTTTATATAAAAGTTCTCTGAAAGTAGCACTCTCGTGTTAGTCTTTCTAACATTTTTTTTGATGTGTGGTAAATTTTGAAAAAATAAAAAATAATTTCGTGCATAATGTAATGAGAACTATTATTTTTTTAATTAATGACAAAACCCCATTTAATTAAATCCTGATGATGTTAAGTGTTGTATATTATACATATATAATAAGAATTTGATGAAACAACAAAGAAGGCACCTTAAAATGCAACAAATTGTAAGTAAGAGTATTCAATATTTAAAACATTCTTTTATTATGAGAAATTAATTTGATGACTTTTAAGTTGTATACTAATGCCTATTTTCCAAAATACTAACTTAAGTTGAATGATTTTTACTAAATTTTCATCATATAAAGCAAACTTTGTATGCCTCATATTTCTAAGCTTTCAACTTCAACATAAAATTTATCAAATAAAATTAAATCTTTCAATTTAATTTTCCAAAAAACATTTTAAGTTGTAAGGCAAAAGAGTTAAAATGCTTAGAAACATTTTCCATGCAGAGTTATATATTTAATCATCAAAACAATCAAAATTTAACAAAACCACATTAATGACCAAAATGTTCATAACGACTTCGCAATTAAACGTTTAAATAATTGCTTCATTCAACAATTTTCAATAGAATTTCACATATCAATAATTTAAATTTCTGCGAAATGCATGGAGAATTCATTATTATATGAATAATGAAAAACGCAAATAATTATTATCTTTAGATATTTTTCAGTATTTTGTGTTGAAATAAAAGTGGAATATTTATAATTCTAACAGTATATTATTATTGTGAAACATTATAATATATCCTTTTTCGCTGAACCAAGAAATAACTCTTAAAGAAATGAATGCAGAATTAACAAAGTTTTACAAACACACTTTTAATAATTTCTAATGGTATTTAATGGATTATTCTTATTTTATTTTTTAATGAAATTCCTTAATATCATAAAGTTTAGAAATTCAATTTTCCATCTATTTCTATCTTCCCAAATAATAGCATTTTAACAATTAAGCACTGAATGATTATTATTTCCATTTTAATAATAAAACATTGATATACATTAAATATTTATAATTTAATTTCTGTTAAATAATTATTTATAATTATTGAAGTGTGTAAAATGATTTTTAAGGGATAAAAATGCAAAGTTTTACCCTATACTTTACCAGATAATAACAATAAATATGTCTTAATTTATAATTATATTTTTTTTAATTCCTAATATCCTTACATTTGAAAGATCAGAATATATACTCGTAAAATCATTTTACATTTGTGCCTTTAATATTTTTTAAATGTTAATTCAAATAAAAAAAAATTTATTATAATATTTTGCACTTCAATTTTCCCCAAATGATTCTTTACTTAGAATTTTCTTATTTTTAGATACAGCTACTTGAGTATTGAAAGGTTTGGATAGAATACTAAAGAAAGTAATTATATTTTTTTAATTAAATTTTAGGAAACCTTATTTTTCTATTTATAACTACAACCATTTTTCTTTGAATATGAAATAATGCTTTCATTTAAAATAAATAAATATAACTAACTGGGGTTACTCGCCTAAGCATTTCGCATATTTCTTTTATATAAGAAAAATATTGAAACTAACAGAAAATGTTTTAATTAATTTTTGCTTAATTATGAATAATGTACATTGAATAAATTACTTAAAATTTATATTAAAAAAAGATAAATTCTCATTGCATACTAAAAATTAATATCTAGCTTTTGAAAGCCTAGAGTAATTTGGGTTTTTAAGTCTTAAGAAAAATAGGGGAAATTAAAAACTAATTCTAACTTTTGAAGAAAAAACTGCTTAACTAACCAAGAAATTTTAGGTAACAAATCTTATTATTCATAATTGCTTGGTATGTTGAATTAATAATGGCACGTAAACAGCTCCATTTACTAAAAATTAAGGGGAAAAAGACAAACATATAAAAAAATTATTTGTTAAGATAAAATAAAAGAATGAAAATTGTAAGTTTAATTGAAAACACATTTGAACACAAAAATTCATTTTCTAATTTAAAACCATGTTCTTTTGATACAATAGCATTCATAAGAAAATCGTCCCCTTTCTTAAAAAGGGAAAACATCTGAAAATTAATTTGCGATTGTGCTTATAACAGATAAATTTTGTTTCCAGTTTAATTGGAATAGTGAAAGAGTAAATTTAAATGACTAGATAATAGGGAACGGCGAAACAAACATATATAGGGTGATATGTGCTGGCATCATAATTTAATTAGAGCAATTAGAAAAGACATTTTTTATTTAAACCATTATTTTATTAAATTAATTTTAAAATAAAATTAGGCAATTAATAAACATTTATAAGAAAAAAAGCTACACAAAAATCTGATTACATACATATTACAAAAAATGTGTATTTTAAATATAAAATTTTTTTTTATCAAAAACCAATTATTATTAATAATTGACTAAATTTAAAATATAATAAACAAAAAATAATTTCAATTGAATCGTTATATTCAATGTACATATCGAGATGATGTAAAGTATCCAGTATGTAAAGTACGTATCCAGATGTATGTAAAATTTTATAATAAATGTATTAAAGGCATATTAAAAATGATAAGCTTATAACAACAATTGAATTTTAAGTGTCACTAATTTAGTTCAAATTAAATCCTTTTTTTAAGTAAGAGCTAATTAAAACTACGACAAATATAACAAAATTGAACAAACCATTTTTTTTGAAATTGATCATTTAAAGTAATTTGTTTATTTTTAGAAATATTTTTGTAAAACGCTCATTATGAAGATCAAAACTTTTGTTTGAATAAAAAACAAATCATTTTTCATTCAAACAAATGATTTTTTTTTTGCAAAATATCTCAGCATTATACTGTAAACATAAAGTCTTTGATTACATTGCTACCATTCTTCGATTGTTGCAATAGTAATGGTTATATAGAATTTGGTCATAATATTTAACCTTGAATGCAAGTACGTCGTAGAGTTTAATTTTTATTTCTTAGTTTATATAATAGGTGCTAGTAAAAAGAATGTGTCAATCTATTCTGTTAGTAATATTTGCATCGATATAGTAAATAAAGCTGTAAATACTTTAAAAAAATTTATCGTTATTTTAAGAAAAGTTATAACAAGAAGAAGAGTTTGCTATAACACTTTTTGTTGAAAATTACTATCATACACTGTTCACTATGAAATCATAGTTATCAACCTTAAAATTATTAATGCCTTAGCAACCCTTACAAATAAATCAGACACTATACACATATGATAAAGATAATTACTAATCCTATATATGGTTTGTAATTGGTGTCAAAATTTATAATAAATCAATTATTTTTATCTCTCAATGATTATTATTTTTATTTTAAATTAACAATGGAAATAATTAAATAATATCAGACTTATATAAATAAAGTTGCATAATGAAATAAAATTCTATTTGTTTAAGTGAACACATATTTTATAGTTTGTTGATACTTTGATAAACATTGAATGAATATACAGGCAATACATTGGTTTATGTAAAATGCTTTTATATTTAAATGAACAACTTAATTTTAAATTGTCCTATTATTTTATAAAATATGTAAAAGCATGAGAAGTAATTTAACGAGTAATTATACTAATCATCTAATAATTATAAAAATAAAATTACTCAGTGTAATAAAAACAGAGGAATAAAATTTTCGTAAATATTTGACGTAAATAGACATGTCTGTATTTATTCAGAAAATTTCACATTTAGCGATAGAAATTCGATATATTTTAGTTGTTAGTATAATTAAAAATCCAAATAATTACAGTTCAGCAGAAAGCAGTAGTAACTTCATTTATTGAAGAAATTCATATCAAAATTACTTTATTAAATTTCAATACAATATTATGAGAATGGATGGATAAATACCTTAAACATTACAATTGCTTAGTTTTTAACATTACTACCATAAATATTGTTTATTCTAAATAAAGTAAGATAAACTTACCTTAACCAGATTTACTAGCATAAAAATACTGAGAAATCGTTCCTAAAGAAATTTATTCAAAATTCTTTATCAAATAACAAACATCAAGTTTTTTATTCATTAGAAAAGAATTGTAATTAATGTTAATATTATACATATGATTAATGATATGACATATGAAAATGAAATAAGGTAATACTATTGATAGAAAACATGCATATAATTAGAATCAGCTATTGCTTTTAAAAGTAAAGATTTTGTCATATACTATTTTTCGGGATAATACTTAAATAACTGGGACTGACAACAAGAAATGACTGTATAAAAATATTTATTTTGATTTGTTATCACGTCTGCAAATAAATTCTTTAATTAAAATTACTATTAAGGCACGTTCTGCGTTGATATTATGAATATGAATCCGTGACAAATTGTCCCATAATATCCATCTCATATTATGCGAATATGTGTTATATGAACATGTGTATATATTTTATATATATTCATTTTCAAATACATTGTAATGTATAACTTTGCACGAAATTCTTTATTGCAGGTTATATTTTTAGTATAATTTTCAAATCATTATAAAAAACAAATTTTGAGAACATTTGAAAAGTTAACAAAATGTAATCAAGCTTTTTACAAAATGTATCCTATTTTTGTTATTGTAATGTTCTCATCCTTATTTTTGCTTATGAGGTTTATTTTTTTAGATATAACACTTGATTATACTAATTAGTGATTAAAAATATGGAAGAATGCATTTGATAATTTGATTTAGTTCCTAGCGTGAAGTATTAAAATGTTTAAAATATAAGTGGCAGTTTTCTGTAGTACTTAATTCAGTTTCAAATTATTTCTAAAATATATATTGTTCATTCAAATGAATGTGTAACTATTTATAAACTGAGTTACTTATGTGAATTAATAAATTGATGGGATATTTTTCCACAATTGGTTTTAATTATGTTCGTCTATAAAAAACCAATCAACGTGAAAAAGATAGAGGAGTAATGGATGTAAACAGTCTGATACATTTCTTTTAATATTTCGAAATACTATGCCAAATTAACTAATAATATAATTTACACTTTATAATAAATTACACGTAAGGATATTTTATACAAAAATAATACTAAGAATAATAACATTGATGATCTTAGTTCAAAAACAAATTTGAAATGAATTTAATTTTTATCAGTATCTCTTTTATCATATTTAAATACGTTAAAAATATTTTCTTAATAACAATAATTAATCTAAAATGAGAAAATATGGAAGGATGCATTTTATAATTTGTTAACATTTTATACATAATTTGATGGCATTTGATAACATTTTCAAATTAATTTTTCTCAATTTTAAATTTTATCTATAAATAACTACGGCTCATTAGATATTGTTCTTTGAATTTCTAAATTTTATTAACTTGATTAATTTATTCTTCTTTCGATAATCATATTTCGATTTTGGTAAAATAAATAATCTCTGTATTCGTAGAAACAATTATCGTGTTTTTAATTCATTAAATGCAGTTTTTATCTTCTTAAGTGAATAACATTTTGTTGCTGTCAAAATGTTTTGTAAATTCCTTTTATGTGATTTATTATCCTGTCTCTTACGATTTGCCTTGCATCTTTAGTCAAAGCTGTGTTTTCTTCGTGGTAAAATTAATCCCCTTTTAAGTACCATTTTCTAAAATACTTCGAAAAATGGGATTACCAATATATTTCCAAACAGAATAACTGGACCATTCAGCAATCTGAAAAATTACAATCCTCAATTTGATTGTTAAAGTGCAATAACTTCTATTATTACATAAAATATTAATGCAATTTAAATCACTAAATTTACACAAAAAAATAAAATTTAAAATTAGTATTGTTTTATTTATTTGGAAAAAGTGAGCACTTTTTATACGTTTTTTAAATTGATTTCGTATATTGGATGTAATTTTCAAATTAAATTACATTCAATTTTCAAACTAAAAAGTTCTATGTAATTAATTTTCGTTCTATGTAAAATATTAAAAAAATAATTTGTGTGGAAACATAGTTACTATAAAATTGATACTTTTTTTTAAATTTCAGAATATTTTTATCCTATAAAAGATTTTGTAAAATTCGGAATTTTTTTTTTAAAAATACCCCTTTACGCAAATCCAAAAAAGTTAGTTACTTTAACACTTACTTTGTTCATTACATAGAAATAAAGTAGCGATTGAGCAACATTGTATAAAAATTTGCTTATCATTTTTCATA
Organism: Latrodectus geometricus; assembly: GCA_026290005.1. Taxonomy (NCBI): domain Eukaryota; kingdom Metazoa; phylum Arthropoda; class Arachnida; order Araneae; family Theridiidae; genus Latrodectus; species Latrodectus geometricus. Next base: position 3,916 of record JAPDSC010131155.1, on the reverse strand, counting down.
ATGCTTATTTGATTATGCTCAGGCATCGTAAACGTGTTTCTAATTGCACATTTATTAAATCTAGTAATTTATATATTTCCTTTTGATGCATAGTAGCGTAATGACTCAATTAATGATGTAAACTAAAGTTCACTCGTCCGTGCATTAAGATATTAATAATTATGTAGAAATTAAACACGTGATAAATTCAACAGACAATGAATTAAGGGATTTTATGACTAACGAATGAAATTTTCTTAAATAATTTTAGTTTGCATTATGCATTTCCTTACGGAAAGAGGGCACTTCAAAATCATATATAACACGTGTTGTGATAAATGTTGCAATTTAAAACACTTTATTATCAAAATTATAAAAATATTTAATTTCATATCAGTATAAAATCAATATTTATCAACAAATTACAATTTACATTGTGAATATATTATATATTATATTTTGTAAGCTTTAGTAAAAATTTCGTATTACATTTTTGAGAATTTTTGAATTAACCAAATATTTTCATAAAAGGACAAGAACTATCTGCCTACAGATTATTTTTTTGAAATATTAAAAGTAAAATAGTTAAATTTCATTAACCAAAGAAAAATTGTTACTTATGAAAAAATTACTTAATATATGTAAAAAATTTATATTTAACAAGGCAATGCTAAACTGTACACATATTAAGCTTAATATAAATATTTATGGTCCTTAATGCGAGTTTGAAAAAAAAATTTATTAAATAATTAAAATAGCTGACTGAATTTTATTATATAACAGAAAAACATTGATTGATACTCATTTTCAGGTAATAATGGAAAATAATTTAAAATAACTTTACATGGGAAACTGATTTTCTTAAAAATTCAACAAACATTTTGAGAGAAATAATGGTATAAACTATATTTTTCTGTTGATAGTGATAACTTAAATAAAAAATGCAAATTTGAAAACTTGCATACATATTTAATGTTTAATATGAGTTTTGAAAAATTCAGCTAAAAACTAATATTTATGTATGAAAACACTATATTATTTTTGGAAATTTCAATAAATATCTTGTTGAAAAAAAAATAGCTTGAAGTTAAAATACTATTTAAGACCTATCTGCAAGTATGTAACCGTGAACTTATTTATAGCTTCCCTTCCTACAAATTGAATTAAAGAAGGTTTTAGAAAAAAACATGACATTTTTAGAGTCTATATTTCCTATAAGATGTATATTTTTATGTTTAATACAATTTTTATTTAGTTTCGTCACTTTTTTTTAACTAAATAGTAATGTGAGTTTAGTGTTTTCTTAAGTAGATAAAATTGGTTAAATCACATCACCTTTTAAGATTCAATACATTTATTTTAAAACTTTGATTATATTTAAAATCTTATTTTTTAACAATATATGAATAGTATTTTTGATTATATTTTAACTACAATAAATCATGAATCTCTTACGAGCTTTCCATAATAACTTACCATTCAAGTAAATTGTTCAGTTATCAGAATAAGTGTTAAATATTAAATTCAGCATTTATTATTAAACTAATATTAAGATTTGAATATTTTTGTTCATGGAAAGCATAACATCTAAATTATATCCGTTTTACAAAAATATTATCTTTCCAAAACGTCAAATAATGAAAAAAATTTTTTAAAAAAATCCTCATCATCATCATCATACAAATTTATGCAATGAATATAGGTTAAACAATTCGAATGAAAATGATTTTGAATGAAAACTAATTCATTAGACATTTAACATAACGAGGTAAATTATAAATCCTAGTTACAAATATTTTTTCTTAAATTTGGAGGATAACTCGAGATTTTTTTATTTCATGTTAATCTTATTAATCATGAAAAATATTAATTTTTACTAATACCATTATTAATATCATATGCATATTATATTAGTAAAAAGCATTCATTAATATTAGATAAATGATTTCAATAATAAGAAAATATCGAAATTAACAATTCAATTACTGAAAATCAAATATTTATCTAATTATCTTATAAAAATAATTATTCATTCAAAAATTAAAAATATTTGTTGATATAATTTATAATTGCAGTATAATTAAATGTCATATTCACACAAAAACTGTTCTCTTTAAAGTGTAGATTTATTCTTTTAATGTCAAAGCTTTCAGCATAAAAAATAATGGAACATTTGTATGCAATATATTCTAAAAAGCTATTGAATTTTTATAATAAAGAAAATTACTTAGTTGAATAGACAAAACAAAATCAAAAATCCTTTTGAATCTGTATAATTATTCTACTAAATAACAAAGGAAGAATATGAAATTTTTTGTAATTTACGGAAAAAAAATTAAGAAAAACATAAAAAGACATAAATCTAATTGTCCCTGTATAATAGTCGATAATTATTATCCAATCATTGCTTATCAATTATCTATCCACTCATCGCTTATTACAAAGTAAACGTTGAAAAAATTACAATTATTTGATCAATGTTATAAGTTACATAATTTAAATAATAGATTGGTTTACTTGTAATGAGAATATTTTTATTTTCGGATTAATGGCATAGATGGAAAAAGATGACTAATGCTTTCCATAACAATTCTGAATTTATTATAGTTTTTTTCAAAATATTCAAGTTATAATTGGCTGCAATCAAAGAGTTATAAAAATTAGTAAATAGTTAAAATAATAATTAAAAGATTATAATTTTTCATATAAATTAATAATTTTGCTTCCAAAATTTAATATTAAATAATTTTAAGACTATCATAATGCAGTGAAATTTGTTATATTACCTACTCATCGCTATGTATTAGGTTAGGGAAAAATAAATACATTATTTTTACTTAAGTTTAAAAGTTTTTTTTACGTGTTTTTGATTAGTTTTGTGCAAATGATTTCAAACTTTTTGGGCTATCCTTTAACGTCTGGAATACTAACATGCTGGTCAACAGAGGACATTTTAGTAATTTTATCCATATTTTCGACAATGAGCCTACATTTGCAAGATTCATCTTTAATATCAAATATATCTGAATGGAATAAGTTAATGAACAGTATGTAATGTTACAGTTAATGAACAAGCTGTTACGGCATCGGGACCATTATCATCATTAAGGTTTTTCCGATGCCTGACTTGATCAAATCGAAACTGTAATTACTGTGATTGTATTGCATTTTCTCTTTGTTGACAACTATTTTTAACACAATGTATCTTAGTACTGAAAGGACCAAATAAAAACCACAAAATATATTTTTTAGTACGAAATGTGATCTTTAAAATTTTATGATCAATTCTTAACGAGATATCGAATACTACAGTCATCAACCGAAAAAAATGGATTTCTTTTTCCCCAAACTAATGTGAATAAACAAAATAAACTTCCATTTTTGTGCCTATTGTTTTCATATGTACAATTTTCTTTTTTACACAAATAGATAATTTAATATAATTGCTTTATGTTTTTCTAATCTTTTTCATATTATCTAGTCAATAATTTTATCAATTACGTAATGTTTTCATGAATTTTACTTCGATTTTTGAGTAATTTAAAATTAATCAGATGTTTTTCAAACTTTTGAAAATAACTCTTTATGAGAAATCAGAAACTTACTGAGATAATTTCAATAATAATAATTTTAAATATTAATTAAAAATTATTAAATTTTCCACAGAAGTTCCAAATTTAAACTAATATTTAGTAAATAAAAAATTTTAAGACATCTTTCTGAAAATTAGTGTAGCAAAGTTTTTCATTTTTAAGATCATTGGTTTTAATGTAACACTCTTTTAATAGAAAGAAATATTCAATAATCAAGTTCAGCAATATATTCATTTTTATATATTTAAATGAAATTTAAGTAGGTAAATTCCATTTGTTATGACAAAACAACATAGTTTGTCGTAGTGCAAACGACATAAAAGGAGCCGCAGAGGAAACAGATG
>JAPDSC010131154.1:0-26108 GCA_026290005.1 Latrodectus geometricus | reverse complement strand
TGGATCATGCAATAGTCACCAAATTGTACTGCCAACTCTAATTAAATTTCAGAGTTTGGAAATCTTACCATCATATTTTTAAATAATTCATCTTTTTTAAAGAATGTCAAAATGTTTAACTCAAAGTAAAATTAGTTACAATTAATAGTTTTTTTCAATTTTATTTCATGCATTGTTACTGAAAATGAGGCTTTGCTAAGATATGTTTTAGTGAAATAGAAGAGTACCAGTTCAATTTAGAAATCTGCTATATTAAATTTATTTAGTGTTTGAAAATTAGAGGGCTATTTGATTTTCTTTGTCCCCATGACCAACTGACAATTACGTAAAAAATTTGCTAAAAGTATCACTCCAAAGGGCAATCTTAAACATTTCCAGTTAGTGGGTATTATAAACATTAAAATCAGATTTAATGGTTTATAAATTGTTTAAATTTTTTTTTTTTTTTTATTTGTAGAAATTGTTATTCAAAGTGAACGTATCCATACAGTATGCTACTAACAGGCTAGAGAAATAAGTTATCACCTTTTACTGCTTAGATATTTCCTAAGCTAAAGATTATTAAAATGTTACATATAAATTTACATGCTGGTTCTCAAACTATTATTCATGTTATTGCCCAATTTGTTTTGAAAAAAAAAAAAAAACAATTAAGGAATGTTGTCTTATGTAAAAAAATAATTCTTTATCAGAAATACAATTAATTGTATAAACAATGATTTGCTAAAATATGAAGTTAATATATTAAAATATTCAATCATAATATTGACTGAAAAGTACTAGCAGCTCAAGTCCTAATGCTTTCAAAAGTTAAATTAATGATCAAATAAAAGATTTTGCTGTCTCATTCCCTTATTTCATTTTTATTGATTTTATTTTGGGTATTATGTGATTTTAAAGGGTGAATCTTTTTTAATCTTAAATTTAATTTCTTGATATATCAATGAAAAGATATTGGTTTCATTACATCAATGAAAATATATTGGTTTCAAAATGTATCTTGATAAATATTTTACAAAATGATAAATATTTTTTTTCTTAAAGTTAAGATTTAATCAGAAATTCGAATGTTAATATAGGTAATTAAAACATTTAAAATTAATTTATAAATACAATATTTTTAATATACTGTCATTCTATGTCTATTTTATTGTAAATCAAGTTTAGATATATTTCATTTAAATTTTTACTTTTGCATCCTTTTATCATAAGTGTGTGTTTAAAATTTTGATAAATGGTAAAATAGACAATTGTAAAAAATCAGAAAATATTGCTAGTATAAATATTCTAAATTTACTTATAACATGGTGATTGATGAAATATGTAAGATTTGTATTGCATATCATATTGCTCTTCACATAATGTCTTTATGATTACTACAAAAAATGATAGGCGATACAATATTAGAGTAAATATTAACAATATGATTAGAAATTTGAACTTATCATCATTTCTTGTTACTGATATCTAATACTCAAGTTTAATGGCATTTTCTAATTATTAATACATCAAAGTCAGTCAGTCTTTACTATGGTGCCCCAAGCCTTTTGGCCAATCAAAGCTACTCCTTTCCCTTCACCATGAATTTTTTGATTATATTTTTGGATGTGGGATCAATAGCAACATCAAGATCATTACAGAAAATAAAACTTTAAGCATACCCTTCATTAAAGGAAAGATGTAAAAATTTGAATTAGCCATTAGTTGAAATAGAAAAATAATTTTAGTTGTTTTTAAAAAATTATCCAATGTATAAATGTTTGTATATACTTCATCAAATTCATTTTAGAGAAATAACTAATAAAAAATATCTTCTGCTGTATAAGCTTGTAATTAAGAAATCTGCATATTGCTATAATGTATATTAATAATACATTATATATTTATTGATTAATATTAATTTTGAAGTGCTATACTCATGTTTGCACTTCAAAGATAAAGTGCTGTACTCATGAATGTTTTATTCTCCCTCCAATTTGGGAATTGTTAAGAGTACCGTTCTAAATTAAAAACTGTCTGATAATGTTTCAATTTATGCCACTCGATGTACTATATACTGTACATCATTTTTATTTTCTGCCTGAATTTCAATAATTTTTGCATAGTGTTTCTCAAAAGCACAATTTTAATTTAATCAGATTTAATTGGACTAAAAACATAAAAATTTGTTAGCATTTTTATTTGTAATTTGTTTATTAAACTTTATTTATATTAAACTAATCAATTTTAATCTTTTACGTGAACTTTCTTGAATATTTTAACACACTTCCCCTTTATGCATTTGACTAGCTATTTATAGCAGAATGTCTGTTTCGAAGGACTAAACTCAATGGCATAACAGGCCCAATGAAACCAAAGCCTACAGTGTTCATATCTGTTTTCTTGACCGAGGGTCCTGAGTTGCAAAGTATACATTCCAGTTAGGTGGTCAGCTTAATGTGAAATTCCCAGTGTTTAGTTTCCAAGCATGCTTGGTCCTCATTTTTATTGATCCCCTAAAGAGATGAAAGGTTGAGTTGACTTTGTCCTGCCCGAGGATCAAACTTCAGACTTCTGCATTAGAAGCTTGAAGTGCTTCCAGATTTGATTTCTAGTTTTAGTTTTAAATTTTAAATGTTGTACCATTCAGATGTCAACTATTGCACCTTACATCTGAGTAACCCTCATACAAAATCAAATTTTAGAATTAGTCTAATGTATGATATCTGACCAAATCCCTTTCCATTACATCTCTATTTTGTATTAAAGACAGTTTATCTGGTTACATCATACATATTTAAAAAATTCTCAAATATCCTTATAACAAACAAGTTAGCAGTGAAAAGTTTTGTCCTTTATCCTTAAGTTTAAAAGTTTGTGAATTTGAGTCCCACTTTTGCCAATGATTAATTTTAGTCTTCCATATCCTTGAATGAGTTTTAAAAAAATCATAAATTATTGATATTTCTAAAAGATATTTATTTACAATATTAATTATGAATAAAAATGTTAGAATAGTTTTGTGAGATTGTAAATAAATAACTAAAAATGATTGAATAATGTTGAAAAATTTGCCTATGCAAAAATGTCAAAAATAATTTTAAAGTCTTGTTATTCTCAGCTTTTTTTTTTTTATATATATTTTTATAAATTAAAGTTGTATTATGTGACTTTAAAATAGTGGAAATGTTAAAAGAAATGTTTGTGTCTAAAAATTAAAATTCAGTTTTTTTTTTCCTCTTTTTTAATTAATTCTTTATTGATAAATGTATTGTTAAATATTTTCCTTTATTCTTTTAAATTGAAAAATTACATAATTCATAAATGCTAAATCATTATAGCTTGCTTATACCATAGGAAATTATTGATAGAAAAAAAATTAAATTATCTTAAAATATACTTATTTCTCATTTAGAAAATTAGCATAAATTCTGAAATTGTTTCCATGCAAGCATTTTTTTTTCCTTTAAAAATATTAAATAAACATTTGATATGTTTTTTGATAGTGTTTAAGTAAACTAAAATTGTTATATCAAGTGTTAAAAAATGGTATTGCAGTTCTTAAATTAACTCTTAAAGGAATTTTTCCCGCTATTTTTGTTTCTCTGTTCATTTGATTTTTTAAGCAATTCATTATATTTGTCAAATAAAAAATAATTAAATAATTACTTTTTGTAATATTTTCTTATTTAAAGTAATATATATTTAATAAATTTAATATTTATATTTAAAGTTTTGTTTCCAATATTTGTATCATCTATTTTGTATTGTTATATTTAAAGATTGCTCATTTTATTTAATTCACATAGTTATTTTAATTTAATGGTATTATAAAAATTTATGTGCACATTATGAGTGCTTAGTAATAAAAAATATTTATTTTATTTCCTTCAAATTTTATCTCAAATATATTATTTTTTCTTTAGTTTTTGATGGAATCACAATAGAGTACGAAATAAAATACAATAATAAAGATAGTTATAAAAGAAGAAAAGAAACTGAAAAAAATACTGATGATTCATCTGGACCTTTGGTAATATTTAAATAATCATTATTATTTAAATAGTAAAGTATAAATCAATTGTTTCCCATTTATACCTAAAATAATAATTAGATATGAATGGTAATTAAATATTAAGTAAACATTATGTTAAACTTCTGTTATTATAAACTAGTGCATGTATATTATATGTATTATTGTACAATTTATATATTATTTCCGAATTAAAATCTTGGTTATTTTATAGGACAATCACAGTAACTGTTATTATCATATAGAATTTATCAATGAAAATATATAAATATTTGCTATAATTATGAGTACAATGTACAACTTATTAACCTCTTCGCGATGGGCAAATCATATATGCATTTCGTACGGACGCATGTGAGGGCCGGGCGGTTCATCCGTGCCCTCCTGAAGAACTAGCCTAGTGGACGGGCAGTGCAGATATGCATTTTAAGCTGGAACAATTTTTAATAGCCACTAGATGGCACTCTGTGTCCATTATATTTAAACTGAACGTAGTTTTAGTATTCTGACCTTCAGATTGCTTATATTCTGGCTGTTTTTTGTATTTTGTTTGTCAGCTTTGGCTGGGGAGGGGGGAAATCGTAATGTAAACGCAGCTCGGCTCTTTAACTTTCCACGTGATATAAGCATTCTCGCTTCTGATAGCTCTCCGAACAATTTTTTTTTTTGTTTTCGCTACTATGTGGGGTCTTTTAAGGTTTTAGCATCTGTTTTCTTACAGTTTGTATTGCTTTTGGATATATTTTGCGCACTTCTCTTGTTATTTCGTAAAGCCTGGACTCTAGATTATTATGGCGTGGAAGCATTATTTATCAGAGGATGAATATACTCGTATGGTAAAGGAACCAACTAGCGATATAGATGAATTTGATGATTCATTTTCTAAAGAGTTAGAAAGTGATATTTCTAACGATTCTGACATGGACATTTGCAACGTAGGACTTTGCGTTTCTCCCTGCTTTGAGATTTTTCACTCACAGTCTTCATTTTAATTTTTATTATTTCTTTTTGTAAATAGCCCTTGTAGTATATTTTTTATTAATGTGAAAGTATATTAATGTGTTTTGTCAATTAAAATTTTAGAATAATTGGAATAGCAATTTCAAAAATTATTTCTCAAAGTAAACAAACTTTTCTTATGTATTTTCTTATAAATTGAAGAAAAACATTATTAAAGTCTAGTTTTAATGCTATAAGACAGATAGCATAATAATCTAAAGTACTACCAAAAATTACGGTGATAGGACTTAAACTTAAGTATTTGCGATTTTTTTTCTAACATTAGGCCTAGTGGAGCAAAACCCCCATCCTGTAGCATAATTCCTTTCACTTCCGCTTTGTCCTGAGCGCCCATTTTAAACAAAGGCGCCCCGTCCTGAAAAGGTTAAGCTATTGGTATTTTAAAAATATTTATTTGTTAAGTAGCAATAAAACATCTTTTAATAATGTCTTTATTTATTTAATTTCATTTTCATTATTCATGCCTTTGTTACTTATATGATGTACTTATTAATTTCAAAAATTATTCAGCTTTATGAACCTACAGTTTAATTTAAAAATTTTTGTAAGATGATGAAATGTATGATACTCTAAAATGTTGCCTGTGTCTTTCATTCTTTATATAAAAATGAAAAGATTCAAAGCAATTAATTTATTGTTTTCTTTTTTAATTATTTCAAAAAGAAAAAAGCACCTTTAACTAATATAACATAGCTTCACAAATTTAGTAAAAAAAATTATGCTTGGCTTCATTTTTTTTCCCCCAAAAAACGAGTTATAGAAAAATTTTGTTTTTTCTAAATTTGCATTGTTTTATTATTTTGTTATTCAGAATTATTTGGTTATTCAGAATCATAATTAAATCTGAATAAAAGTTGTCAATAACAGTACTAATTAATTTTCTAAAAAAAATCATTTTAAAGATAAATTTCATGGTAGTATATTATATTACTGCCCTGATGTTGTTAATATTTTTAATTTTTCTAATTTTAGCAACAAAGATACTGTTACACAATAAAGATTGTGTAAATTTATTTAACTATTATAAAGTTTTTGACTATTTAAAAGTTAATTAAATTTACTACTGTTTTTTTTCTGTTATATTTATTTAAATTGTAAATGTTTGATTAACCTGTTTTTTTTTTTTTTTTTTTTTTTTTTTTTTACCTTTAAGAATTTAAAATTGTTGAGATGTACTTAAAGATGAAAAGTGTTTGATCAAGAACATTTTCTTATAATTAGCAATTTTTGTATTGTGCGCCTAATATTTATAATAGTACAAAATTAAAGGATACTGAATAATTTAGTTTCTTTACAAAATTTATTTCTTTTATACTCTTTTTAAAATTTCATTAATAATTAATATCAAATGTTCTTAAAGTTATAGTAAAAATTAATTCTATAAAAAACGTGATATACATTAAATATTAGTTTGAGCTATTTAAAGGAATATTCATTGCTGTATTTTTATAAGCATGAATGATGAAGCAATTTTGATTTACAGGTTGACAAAGTGTGTCCTAAATGTGGTAATCAAGGGATGACATACGCCACACTGCAAACTCGTTCAGCTGATGAAGGTCAAACAGTATTTTACTCCTGTCCTAACTGCAAGTAAGTTATAATTTAATTTTATTAAAAGTATGTTTATATATAATTAGCTTATAGAATACTTGAAAAGTTATAAAGTTTATAGTTTTTCTTATTTGAAAATTTTCTTTGAAATGAATTTAGAAAATATTTTTATGCAATTACAAAATATAATAACATTAAAGAGTTAGTAATTTTGATTATTTTTATACAACTTTATTAATTCTTTCTTTGTCACATTAAATACTAAAGATTCTATTCAATAATTTTCCTATTGTTATAGTTTTGATAATAATATTATGATATAATTTATAATATTTATCCATAGAATGTTATAAAATTAGAATTTTATAGTAAATATACAATCCCTAATAAATGAATCTTTCTACCGGGATAAATTTGTTAAGAATTTTAGTGGTTAAAACTTAAATTAATGTGAACCATTTTATATATGCTGTATAATAAAAGTATTTCATTGAATAAATAGTCTTTCTCACTGCACCCTTTGATTTCATATTCCATAGAATTTTATCAACACAATCTGCCTCCATTACAGCATAACTATCCATTTTGCAATGCACATTAAGAGTAAAAAAATTCTTGTGCCACAATTTCATGTGTATATTTTTAACAATTAATTGTACTTTTAACATAAAATTTTTAATCATTTATTTATATTCTTTGTTAGTAACTAATGGTGCTAGCAAATATGAATGTTTGCTTAATGTATACAATTCCTTGTTATTACAATTTCCCTATTAAGGCATACATATTTAAAGCAAGAACATCATATTTGTCTTTAATTTCCTGTAATTCAATTAAGTTCTATAAAAATTATTAAGAATATTTTTGAGCAACATAACTATAAATGTATATGCACTGAAAATTCTTTTTAAAAAGCAAATTATTTATAAATTGCGCATGACCAAGTAAAATATTACATAATATATTCTATAAAAGAAAAATATCATACCTAATTTATTTTATAATTTATGTAATTATATTTTGAATACTTATATTTTTCTCTCTTAACTAATATTATCTTAGTTTAGATAAATTTTTATTGCTACCTTTGCTGATATTTGTGTGTTTGTTTATTAAAATTTCAATATAATCATTAAAACTTTTTAGATTTAGAATTTTCAATTAAAAAATTTCTGCTCTCAACTATTTTATATGCAATACTCTAATTGCATTCAATTTTTTTCATTGAGTTATCATTAATTTAAATAAATGATATAGTTGAAAACCAAACTGATTTAAAAAAACAGTTTTATTACAAATGAAATTTATAAAATCATATTTTTAATCTTAATTTTATTTTCCTTGGATTTGTTTGATAACTTTAGAATAACTTTATTAATTTTATATTTAAATCTATTTCTTTGGCCAATTGGAATAAAAAAGTTAATAAGATGTTAAGAATTTCATTGCCATAATTAGTTTGTATTAATAACTGTTAAATTTTCTACCTTTATGTCATCTTAATCTGCAATAAAAATAATTGCTAAATTTTTCCAAAATGTCTGATGCATTGTTTGACTTATTTAGTCTGTAACTTTATAACATTTTTATATTTAACTAATAATGATGAATTATAGCATAAAATAATACTTCTACAACATCTACATTTATAATGGGTAACTTTGCAAATTGTTCAAAAAGTTAATCTACTTTTAGATAGGTTTGTGAATAAAATAAACATTATCCTTCTTATTATTAAATTACTGTTCTGATGGGGAGAATTCATTATAAATTAAAAAAATTCTGATTGGTTCATGTATCGTTTTGTGGATTAAATAGTTGACATTGAGTTTAGTGACAATAATTCCATAAAAAAGCTATCTCTATTTAATATACTTATTGTATAAACTAGAATTTTAAACATTAAAAATTATTGTTTCTAAATATTAGACTATTTTTGATTCTCTTAGAAAGATCTCATTTATAGTTTATATACTTTAATTTTGATGTTGCCCAAAATTTTTACGAAATGAGAAATAATTTTAAAAAGAAAGCAAGAAAATTAATATGATTTATTATGAATTATATAGAGTAGGAGAATTAAGGCTTTATAATTAATCTGTACCATTTATTACAAAAGTAATCTAATTAGAATTGTATCACTTACATTTGCAGTGCTAATCCTTGCTTATATATGGTTGATTATTAAATATTGTCATCACAGTATTTTTCTCTGAATAGTATGTCAGTTGTATATAGTTCTATATTAAAATGCTTGTGCAACATCTTATTAGACTAGAATTTGCAACCTTGTTATGAAAGAGGATATTGATATCTTCATGAAGATAATTTTTTTAATTTTAAAGTAAATTTCCAAATTAAGATTTTTTTCATTAATAGATTCATCAAAACTAAATTTTAAAAAAGAATTGATTGGTTAAAGTAATATTATAAATAGTATATTTTTTTCAGTTGTACTATACAAACTATGAATTAGACTAAGTTAGTCTGTCTGAATTTACAACAAATTCTTCTGGTGTAGCAAAATAGGCTGCAAAATGTAATTCTTTAAAAAAGACAGCTATCCATTAACAAAAGATTCTTGTTTTGTCTTGTTTCTTTATATAAAACATTCAATAGTTGTTCTATAAAAATAAGATCATTTGTTTTATAACTAATTTCTCTCTCTCTCTCTCCCTCTCTCTCTCTATATATATATATATATATATATATATATATATATATATATATAACTGTTTTTCCTTTATGTATGTATTTTTACATTTTTAACTTTAAATATTTGTAATAAATATTTTATTTATTTTTAGATATCAAGAACATGAAAATTCATAATTTATATATTTTGATGAGAAGCAACATCTAATACCATATGTAAATAATTTTATTGTTTTAGATTATTAATTGTATGAAATTTTTTTATTGTTTTTAATTGAACTATATTAGTTATTTTCAACTATATACTACTTGGTATGAAGTTAATCTTGAGAATTTCATTGTTTTAAATGAAATTACAAAATTGTGCAAAGTAATAGTTATGTTTAAATTACAAAAAAATTATAATCTTCAATGTAAATTATATTTTTTCAGTTTTCTTTATGTTACTATTCATTTTAAAACATAAAAAGGCTTTTTTTTTTTTTTTTTTTTTTTTTTTTTTTTTTTAAAGAAATTATATTTTGTTAAAATTATACTGTTGCAGTCAAAGATTAATAAATGTGGAGAATAAATTGATACAATCATCCTAATTATATGTTATTTTAATTATGCTAATATTAATGCATAATGTTGTATGATACATAAAATCTTTTATTATCTGTATAATGTATATTTTATCTATAATAAAATAAACTTATTGATACTGACTTTATAGGAGCATTTGAAAAAACTTACACCGAAAAACTTCATATACATAGTGTATTATCAATGAACAAAATTACGAATAATCTTGCTTTTAAAATATAGAAATAATGTGATTTATCCAAATAAAGAAAAAGAAAATTATAGCTTTTATAATCAAAAATATATTTTACAATAAATAAATTAAAATACGCTTGTTTCATGCAATGAAAATGTATGCATAAAGTTTTATTTTTACTAGCACAAAATCTTTTAATGCATTTATTTAATATTTTCAGTTAAAAACAAATACTTTTTTACATAAGGCATTTTTAAATTTATACTGTTGAGGAGAAGTCAGACAAGCTCAATATTAAAGAGTTCAGAATTTAATATCAAAATAAGAATTTTATATGAGGAAAGATAATGCTACAAAAAAATTCATTAAAACATAGCTAATTGAAAGTAGAATTTGTGATAAAATTTAGACTTCTTAAAAAATTATTTAAGTGTACTCGCAATTCTGTAAATAATTCCAGAATATTGTTTATTTTAATATTTTTTATTACATATTATGTATTTTATTTATTTTAGTAATTTAAAATAAATTTCTTTGCCCTAGAAAAGATATAATTCTTAAATTACTCTTCCTTTAAAAATTACATATAAGATTCACTAATGGTTATTTTTGTTAATTTATAAATCCATTATATATTAAAAAATTATGTGAAATATTTTTAACTTTGACCCAAATTTTCTGATATATTTATGAATTATTATCAGTAAAAACTAATATAAAGTTCAATTTTTTCCTATTAACACCTCTTAAAATTTCAATATAATTTCATTTATTGTTTTAAAACATTTATACTTGGAAATTAGCCTCTTCTAGTATATTTTGAAGTAAATTTTTAGTGTTAATATGTGTAAAAATAAAAAATGATAAAAACATAAAAAACTGCATGATTTCATTTTCCCCCTGCTGTCCATTTTTGCTATTTTCATGCTATGAATTAATAAAATACATTTGTTAATATAAAAGATTGAGTATCTATATTCTTTAAACTGTAAAAGAATATATTAATCGGCTTTGTTATATTATTTAAATATATATTTAGAAACTATAAAAATATTTAGAGTACATTAAATGAAAATGATATTATTGTTGTCTTGAAAATAGACCTCAAAATAATAATCAGAAGACTTTTAAAAATTAGTTATGCTAGAATACAACTAAAATAATAAAACTAATTCCTGTTTTCTTTACTAAAATTTGAATTTAGAACTTTATTTTTCATATTTGTACAATTTTTTTACTGCCCGGGTGCAAAACATAAAATTAAAGTAAGTTATTATATACAATCATTTTTTTTAAATAATCAATAATATTATACATACTCCCACCCAAGTTAATAACATTGATATATGAATAAATTTACAAAACTAAATATATTATACAAATACTATATATTATACAAAACTAAATATATAACAAATTATGAAACAAAGTAAAAACTAACTCCGTATATATTTAAAGTTCAAGGACATAAATACACAAAACTTGTAGTTCTATAGAGACAGTTTGGTTGTTACTTTAATAGTTAAAGCACTCCTAGAAGTAACTGGAGAATTTCTTGAAATATCAAGTGGGATATTATTTCTAATACTTTGATAAATATTATTTGTCACAGACTTTGAATAACGATTTGTCCAGTACTAAGACATTTCTAAATGATATCATTTTTGGTCTATTCTAAATAACTTTCCTTGTTGAGTTTTCAGTTTTACCCATCATCCTACTCCAACTGCTGGTAGTATCTCAGTCACTGTATCGAACAGTCACAATATTCTTTTCTTATTATCATTACAAAATAGCATGTCTCCCTCTTTCAATGGTTAAAATTTCTTCTTTTTTATCTTGTGCAAAGTGCTCCTAAATAGTTTTATCTAAAATCTACTCGGAAGGCTTCTCTAATAATTTTAATCTAATGTATACTTTTCAAACAGTCAGAATCTGAGTTTTGATGTCAGAAACAAAACTATTTTTTATTTCTTTTAAAAAATCGTCTACTCTAAGGGCAGTAAGTAAGAGTTGATTCAGATATTGTTAATATATTTAATATTGGATGACACAGTTGTCAAAGGCTTCTCATTCAAAATGGCTTCACAGTTGCTTAAAGTAATTTGCATTTCTTCATGAATTAAATTAGCTCAACCTAAAATTTTCTTCAAAATATCTTTTATCATACCTAAAAGTAACATAAAAATTTCCTCACCAGTGAGCACTAGAAGATGTAAATCTCTAATGCATCTCTTTGTCTCTTATTTTATCACAAACTCTTTTAAAATCAACACCTGAAAGTGCCTTTGCTGATCCAATAAAGTTGATTCCATTATCACAGTATGTAATTAAAGGCTTTCCTCTTGCAATAAAATGGAGGAAACAAAACACAAATATCTCTGTCGACAGTGATGTGACCAGTTCAAGATGAAAAGCTCTATAGGCATCATAAGTGAAGAGACAAATCCATGCCCTTGAGCTGTCTTTCAGTATTATAATACTAGTAAAGTCTACTATAGCAACTTGAACTCTCAGGTAGTTGTCTAATGGGTGGATTTACAAGCCTTGTAGAAAACCACTTGCACACCAAACAAAAACTCAACAATTTTGATAGCTCTTCCATGAAAAAGCCAAAATATTTCTCTTAAAAAATTCAATGTGTGGGTAACACCTGGCATGTTTTTGTTTACCCCCCCCCATCCAATATTAGTCTTTACAAGAGAAAGATACCCAGGTAAAGGATATCATGGGTTTTAAAGTTTTCATGATTATCTCATCTATATACAGTAGTTTTTAAACGAATGATTTCTTTTTCATTGAAAAGTATATCTAGTGACTGAAGACGTTTATCTGATATTCCTGTAAATGACTCTTGTTGAATTAAATATACAATGACTTTTTCAATTTCGGTTGATTCATTCTAAGAAAGATCATTTCTTTTATTTTTATTTTATTGCTTTATTATACAGGACTCTTCGCTATGACACAGTATAAGCAATTTTTTGTGATCGGATATATGTGAATTCAAGAATATAATTTGCAATTTTCTTTCTTTCACATTTAATTCTTCATCAATCATATCTTCAGATAAGGATCACAAATCTCAATATAAGTGTTAGCTTTTAGCCCCTACCACTATTTCTATTTTAATTGTTGAGCAGAACCTGCAATCAGCATGGTTCATAGATCCAGTGACATGTCTCCAAGATTCACTATCAGTCAGTTCTCAGATTTCATTCACTCTGTTAAGCACAAAAATAGTCCATGGTTCTTATCTCTTAAGCCGTACCAAATAGTCATTGAATCTAACCAAAAATGTTATCAAACTATTTCAGTTAAAATAGTTGAATGGTGAGATGATATGTGTGGTGGCTGCTAAGAGCTCCAGTTTTGAATTGCAACTTCCCAATAGAAGTTTCTCTGTTTCACATTTGTATCAATTGCACTTGTAAACAATTACCTGTTTTTACTCTAATTTAGGCAATCACAGCATATGCCAATTTAGAAACATCACAAAAGAAATGCATCGAATAGTCTTTGACACCCCTATATCCAAAAGATATACCTTCAAACCATATCAAGAATTTTTTTTCTGGTATTTCAATCAACTTCATCATCCCAACCAAGTTTTGTCTTTCATATGTTCTGAAATAACTTTAGAATTAATGTAAATTGAGAAATTATACCCAAAGAATCAAAGATCTTATCTGCTGCAGAAAAGATGATCCTCTTCATTACTTTCTCAAGTTCCAGTGTAATAATAAAGATTGTATTACATACTTAAGCAGGCTCTGATTTACCAATCATCAAATTAGTTTGCTCCCTCTCTCTAAATTCAAACTTTCTACAAGCCATTATTTTTTTAGAATTTTCTCTAAACACATCCAATTCATCTGTGTCTTTCACACTTGGCGTTCATTTGCCCGCTTAAAAATTTTTCATATGTTTCTCACCAATAGTATCAAAGTAAAGAAATTTTTGTTTTTGAATTCCTTTTAAAACTCCTGTCAAAAAAAGTTTGATAGTTTAGGACAAAAAAAGGAGAGATTGCATGTCACTCCCAACACTAATCTGCAGTATCTATAAATTTTCAAACTTCCATCACTAAACCACAAAAGTCTCAAATAGATCCTATCTGTTGTAGCAATTCCTATTTGTGAGAAAACTTTTCCAATGTCAACAATAACACCAATATCCTCAATCCTGTTGATATAGTGTTAAAATTTGTTAAGCAATTTCATTTGCACATATTCTTCTCAAAATCAAAAAACTTGATATTCAAATACTAAACTCAGAGTCTTGTTGTGCGTGCTATGACTTGAGTACAGACTTTAAATTACAAATCAAGAGACTTAAAAATTAATTACAGTAAAATACAACTAAAATAATAAAACTTAAATTTCTTATTCTTTCTAAAATTCCAGTTTAGAACTTTATTTCCCTTTTTCATACAATTGCTCTGTTGCCAGATGTAAAATAAAACCATTCTAAAATCTAAAATAAAAATTAAATGCCGGATACAATAAATTGTTTAAAACAATCAGTAATATATGGCAATTATTATAATCTCAAGTATATATTATTTATTCATCGAATTGAATGCTGCTTTATGTTTTCAAGTTTAACAATGTGTCCTCAATATCAAATTAAAAAATATGAACAAAATTCCCATAAATTGAATTAATGATAAGTAACTAACTTAAATATTTTCAGAAAAAAAGCAAAAACTATAAATATTCCTTTATTGAGATAATCCTTTCCAACCTAATTTTGTTGAAAATGTTTTTTGAGTGCTATACATTTTATAATATCAATTTATACCTTACGTCCAAGAAAATTATTTATAGCCTCTAAAATGTATTCATTTTATTTTGTTAAATATAATATTATCAAAGAAAAATTTTAATGAGTATCATGCAAAGTAAAATAATCATTAAAAATACTTTTTCAAAAGTTTATTGTGCATGAAACCTAATTTTTTTCCCCACACTAATATCTAAAAGTAAAATATGTAAACAGCTGTCTTTTATCAGCTATGATTAACTGATGGTACATATTGGGAATGCAATTTGGTCTTCTGTATTTAACAACCAAATTAATCTGAAGTTATTAGCTACTGATTATCATACATTTAATATGTAAATTGAAATCAAAATAGAACTTTTATTTCGCTACACGTTTATAAATTAGTTTAATTTTAGCTGTGTGCTCTCAGCATGTATGAAACGAAACAAAGCAAATCAGAACCTATCTTTTTAATTCATGGTTGTGGAATAGATATAGTGAAATAAAGTGTCAAATATTGATTTCAAAAAACATTTCCCAATTTAATATAAAATTTGTTCTTCAAGGTTGCTTTTACATTTTCGTTAATAAATTTTATGAAACAGTCATGTCAAGATTTTTTTATTTTCTGTTACAAAGCAAAAATAATTAGAAGTTGCTTAGTGTTGATGATGTATCACTCATTGAGGATGAACATATTGACTTTGAATTTTAAATACTTTGTAAATTTCCAGCATGTCAGTTATGCATTTTCAAAATTTTTCTATTCAATTTTTATTAATAATTGCAAATTATATTTCTTAAACTTATCCAAGTCAAGGGGAAAAAAATACAGAAGCAATTGAATACATTTTGAAGTGTCAAAATCTCCCAATTAAAATTTTGCAAACCAGTGGTTATTGAATATTTTTCTGTCAAACATACTGTTAATTTATTTTATAATATTTACTACAAAGTATAATCTCTTTACAAAAAGGCATATAAACATAAGACATTATCATACTTATATTTTTTGCCATAAAAACTTTAAACCACACACAAATCAGAAATATATTTGTTCTTTCTCAGCACAGATATTTTCATAAGGGCATATTTGTTATAAATGACTTGAATTTGTAACTACTTTATATAGTAATGAAAATATGTGTCAAGTGTAATTTAATTTATATTTGATGGTTTTTCATTACTTATTAATAATGTACAGAATATTAATGTGCATATATTTCATACTTCTGTAAGTGTTATGATCTTATCCTTATGAATATTTTAAAAATTAAGTTAAAAGACTATTCTGGTATTTTATAAAAACTGTGATAATTATGTCTCTGAAATGCAAGCACTAATGCACTCACTAAGCAATCAAAAATATTTTTAGTGCCTACTAAAAATATTTTTGATTGCTTAGTGTAATTTTTTTTATATAAATTTTCTTGCTTTCAATTTTTTTTTTTTTTAAATTTTATTTAAGTTTTTGTTAAACGTGTTTTCAAATAAGTACATTCAATCTAGGAAAACTAATTTTTTGAAAAAGATTTTATTAAAAGGCTATTTACAAAGACATCAAAATTTTCGGTTTCTGTACACTCTGTAACTGCATCCCAGATATGTACAGGAATGTATTATATAGAAACGCTTTAAGTAGAAGGCTTATAATTCAATTCATTTTAACAATTACTATAGCTGCCTTACTTTGATCCATAGTATTGAATACAATGATATAATGTCAAAGTACAACTTATATTGTGCGATATAAGCAGTAACAAACTGTTCAGAAAACAGATTTAAACCATTTTAATATAGGAAGACTTGATATTTCTACTCATAATAAATCACAAGTTGAATTATTTCACATACATCTTTACAAAAAAGATTAAAAATGCTCTACAACTCATAAATATGTTGTATAAGAACTTTACAACTTAAATTATACCATATAAAAATGCTT
Organism: Latrodectus geometricus; assembly: GCA_026290005.1. Lineage (NCBI taxonomy): Eukaryota > Metazoa > Arthropoda > Arachnida > Araneae > Theridiidae > Latrodectus > Latrodectus geometricus. The sequence goes on along the minus strand of JAPDSC010131154.1, from coordinate 9,395 downwards.
AATTTTATAATGCAAATGCTGTTAATTTTCATTTATCTCATAATTTTTATTTTACCAAACTCATTAATCTTATGTATGACTGCTTTTTGATAACACTATCAATAACAAAATACATTGATCACTAAGATACATAAAAATTAGTCAGATTTGAAACACTTTGATTTAAAGCTCAGAAAAGTAAATCAAAGATAATTTTACAGTAAACTCTTTACATTATACTAGAAAACATTTCTCTTAAAAAAAAATCCAGTAATATAGAAATTAAAAGATAGATATTGAAATACTTGTAAATTTTAAATACTTTCATTTATCATAACATTGCACTATATTTAAATTTTCATTGTTACCTGTATTAAAATTTGTTAATAAATATCCAAGATCAATTTTATAATACATTATAAATAACTTTACTAATAAGCATGATTCAATAATTAATGTATTAATTTCTCTTTTCTTATTAATATTTTTTGAATATTCTTCTCTAAGAAATTTGCTTGGATAGTTTTTCTACAATCTTGTTTCTATTTTATTTACATATAAGTATTAAGGGAAATAAATTTCAGAATAGGGATAGTAATATCTGCTATGAATAGTTTACTTATAATTTAGGTGTAGTAAAGAGTCTCCTGTAATATATTTTCATGAATAAAAGCAGTTTTTATTGCAAAAATTTCTTACTTTGTCCTTTAAACCAACATACAAATTCAAGATATTTTAAATAAAATCAACTAAGTCTACATTTAAAAGTATAAACAAGATTTTGCACTCAATCAAAAATATTAACTCAAATAAAAATTTGAGATATCACAATATACATACAGGTTTATTGCAGCGTAAATTTATATATACATAATATTTTGATTAAATGCTCTTAATAGGTCTAATTTGCAAAGAAAAAACTACAGTATATAGTTTATAATCTAATAAACAGTTTTAGCAAAAATACTATACATTGCATTTATATTTTAATTAAAGATTGCACACTAACACATAAAGTAGTTTTGTATATTGATATTTTATGTGTGATTCTCATAAATTTTATATGAAACAAAACTTTCAAAGCATGTTTCTACTATAATATTTGCAATAAGTTATACTAAAAGGCAAGCATTTTTATATTAAAACAAGTCGCTGTGTGTATAAAAGCTAAATAAAATTATAATGAATATAAAGTATGTTTTCCAACAACACATATAAGATGATTTAAATTACATTGAAAATAAGCAATGACTTATGCTGTGATTTGGCACCATTGAGAACAAATAATTTGGGCATGGTAAATTAACAATAGCAAAGAATTCTTTCTTTGTCAAATTCAATTTTGTCTTTTTGTATAAAGTTATACGTTGTGAAACTATTAGTATGCTGATGTAATAAAATTAAGTTTTCTATTAATTTTAGAATAAAAGGGAATTTTAAAATTATTGCAGTAAAAATAATTTAGTCATTTTATATAAATTATATAACATATATTGGATACCACATGAAATATATTTTGACTTTTTCATGTAAATTTTATGAAATAGTAAATATATTTCATGTAATATCTATTTATAGGATGCTTCAATTCACTAAAGTAAACCTTTATGTGACAATGATAATGATGATTATATAAAAAATATAATGAAATTTACTTATGAATAAATTTCTAACAAAATGTATAATAGTAAAAAAAGAAAACAGCATAAAAAGTTGCTGAATATCAGCAGGAAATGTAAAGTTCTTTAAAAACTTGCTATCACAGAATGTCTTTAATGATAGCGAAAGATAGTTGAAGATGGATAAAATAATTTGCCATGCTACAGCTCTGTGAAAGTAATGTCATATTTGTTCTCATTTTCGGCTTTGATAACATCAATTATAAATGTGTCTTCATTGCAGTATAAACGAACCATGTCATCATCCATCATAACAGTTATTCTAAAAAAAAAAGAAAAATTATTTTATAAATCTGCTAATAAAAAATCTATTTCAAATTTAACTTGAATAGTAGATACTTCACTTTTAAATGATAGGTATGTGAACAAAATTGTTTGCATTAACATTTTTTCTTGTAAAAAATAAATACTAAATTTTTTTTTTAATACTTGTAATTTTTAAAAGGATAAAAGTACAGAATTTTCTTTTTGCAAATATTTATATTAAAATTGCATATCAGTCTATATAAGTAATATTTTCAGTTTGTTGTGGTCAGTAATATATATATATATATATATATATATATATATATATATATATATATAATTTTAAAGCTGAAAACTTTATTATCAAATGTAGCTAATTAAAATATTTTCATTAGGTTGCTTATGAAGCTCCAATTTATTTTCTTCACCAAAACTCTAAATTTATTCTGAAAAATTACAGCTATATTAAGTTATACAATGATCATTGGGATTTTTTATTTTTAATTAAATCTTTTATAGATGATGGATGCTCAGAGAATCTAATTGAAGTGATAAATATCATTTATTTTTCCACATGAATTTAAAACATTTTTTTAATAATTTTAACAATAATTAAGTTTCCATAATTATGACAAAGTAAAAAAAAAAATGTCAATTTAACTCACTCTCCATCTTGGAAGTCTTGGTTGAAATTAATTAAACATGGTTTCATTGTGGTATTTGTGCCAAAAAATGTTTGACTAGACTTTATACTTAGAAATAATTAATTCAAAATTTTAATAGGAATATTAAGTAATAATGCTTTGTGTTTTAGTTCTTTTCCCCAATTTGTACAAATCATTACAAAATTGCACCAGTATCTATTTTATCTAAATATATCAACAGTATATATAATATTTTTTTAATACTAAAACATAGCTTACCCTTTCTTGCATTTCTTGTAAAAATTTCTGATCATTTCTACACCTATGTTGTATTTGTTTTCCATCTGTAAAAAAAAAAAAAAAAAAAAAAGTCATGTTATTGTAATAGAAAATAATAGTTTTGATAAGAAATTATTCTATTAATTATTAAACTAAATCTTAAGCGATAACCTCATCAATAAAAGCATGCAAATTTTGAAATTGAATATTCTTATAGTGAAAATTTTTGATTATATTATAATTTGAATTATTTTTATTTTAAGTTTACTAATAATTTATTTATATTTCTGTAGAAAAAATAATTTAGTTATACTTACCGCTTTTGCTAGTCCATTGAGTGTTGGCGGTGTCAAATGCAGAGGAAAGTAGACTTCATCTTCTGGTCGCCTCACGTAGAGTATCACTGAGTCCCAATAGGGGTAGGAGACTGTTAGTTCTAAGGTTCAGAAGTTACAATTCAACATGCACTTAAAATCTACTAAATCAGCTATTAAATGTCTAGACAAATTTTCCTTATTTAACCACTTATTTTATTCAACTTATGATGTCTTATTAAATCAGACTTTTATTTAGTCACCTATACAAATATGTTAAATTTTGTTAAATGTCTTTTAATCAATTTTTTTTTATTATTATTATTTAACTTTTGGAAGCTTTTATCTTTGTGGTTATTTGATGAAAATGAAAAAAATTATTTTTTGTATTCATATCAACTCAAATTTATTTTTAGAAAGCCCTGCATATAATGTGTCAGAATGTAAAACATTAGTTTTTAATTTTTGTGATTTCCAATTTAAAACAATAGGCTCTTGTTATGCAATTTTTATCATGGTTGAAGCAGCCATTTTTCTACACAAAAACTAATTAGACTGGGACCAGCTATATAAGTAGATTCCGAACCACTAACATGCAAGGTAAGATTCGATCCCCAAATTGTTGAATTGAAGGCCAGAGCACTAATTATTAAGTTGCCAGTTCAGCAGAATTTCCGATGTGAGATTGTTAAATGCATTATCTTATTTTCAAATGATGAAATTAAAGTTCATACTCTCATTTTCTGTATGTACTTGCAAAATTTGAAAGTAGACACTTTGAAAGCTCTGCAAAATTAAAAATATTAACAATCATCAATGTTTATGATAGGATCTGAATTGAATCAATTGGTAATCAAGTTAAGTCACTTAAATGACACAACAATTTTCATAGTTTTGAATGACAATCTATGCAATTCTTATCCTACCTGTGGAAAATCATTACTTTCCAAGTGACCTTAAATTGAAAATCTGCCACTATATTCATGAATTATACTCCGATTTTCTGCTAACTTAAACAATATTTTACTTATGTACATTATAAATGCCGTAACAATTAAATTGATTAAAGGAATGAAATAAAAACTTTTGCATTTTCTACTCATTTTCCAATTTTTTAAAATTTATTTATGATAATAAAATTTATAATACTTTAAATTGCTGGCTAATTTTTATTACTATTTCCAAGAAATTAAACTTTATTATACAATATGTGTGAAAAATCCTAATGCATAGTGACAATTATTTACTTTTTTGTGTTTTCTAATACTTAATGAAGTTGAAATAAATTTTGTATATTCTTTAATTTATAATATATTGAAAAATTTTTTTAAGTCTAGACAATTACTAGCTGATTGATTAATCCACTTAACTAAAAAACTTATTTTAGCTATTTTAAAAATATTAGTAAACTTTTCTTTAAAATTAAGTTTAATCTTAATATAGCATATTTTTTGTTTAAACTTTGAATATTAATTTTATAATATTAATAATAAACATACAACATGCTTAACTTACAGTATATATACAATTAAATATTAAAAAATTTTAAAATACTGAAATTTATAAAACAGTATATACAATCTCATAAAATACAAAACGATAGATAAAGCAAATTTAATTCCCTAAATAAAGAAAAATTATTTCATTTCCTTGTGAAATATATACATTATTAACAAAATATACATTAGTTTCAACAATATATTTATGCACTTGTTTCTATTACATTTATGTGTTTTCTAATGTTCTCATTTAAATAGCCTAGATATTTAAGTTTAGAAATATTGCCAATCATTTTTGCTCATTTCAGGGCAAAAGGGCTGGTTTAATGCTTTAATTTAAAATTCCCATTGTAAAAAACACTAAATTCCGTATAAAATAAATTGTTTTTGCACAAATATTTTTAATTTTCAAATTTAGTTTCCATCAAATAGTAAATTTTAATATTAATCCTTCAAAAATATTATAAAGATTGTTTTAAAAACATTTATATACTATTTATAAACTGTAAATTATTTTATAAATATCTAGGTAAAAAAAGTCATGTAATAAAAATAAGTATTAAATTATATAGGAGCAATCTTACCTCGATCAGGTGGAGCAAATTTAAATTTCTTTAAAGGGGGAGTAACTGGTAATTCCAATGGTGATTTTACTTCACTATAAAAGAATTCAAAATAATAATTGTTTTTTCAGTAATTAATACTAGTTACGTATTTGCTATTTTTATAGAATTTGCTTATTAAAGTATGCTTGATTTGGAAAAATTTAAAAGAGTTTGCCTTAAAAAACTATCAAACTTCATTAAATTTTAAGCATTGAATTGTCTAAATTATCTAAATTTTTAAGCAATATTTCTTTCAACTAAATTTTCATTTAATTTTAAAATATAATTTAAGGAATCCTAAATAGAATATAATACATTTTTCCAGTTTTTAAATCTTTTTTAATATTAAATATTAATTTGATTAAAACTTTAAAGCAATACTATATGTATATAAAAATGTTTTTATTTATATAGCAAACATACATGACTGAAGAAGCAGCACTTTCATCTGCAGCTACTTGGGCAGCTGCTGAAGCTATTGTGTAGAAGGTAAGCTCAGGCCCATTAGACTAAAAAGAAAAAAATAAATAATAAATATCTTTCTTTTTTTTTGCATCATGTATTGCAAGAAAAAAGTTAAAAATCTTTTTACTTAATCATTATTTATAGCCTTTCAATTTTTTTTTAATCTTTTGGAAATTTTGTTTCAAGCACAAAATATCTTGATCAAAACAAAATATATTCGTTTAGATTTTTATTTGAATCATTTATTGATTACACTTTCTCTTGCATTTATAATCTCTCACTTCATTTGAAAAATTAATTTAAAAAACTCAGTTTTCAAAAAACAATTTATATATTAAAAAATAGTTTATAATTAGTATTACATAGGTACACTAGATTTGAAAGATACATACTTTATCAGAATCGTCATCAGGCGTGAAAAGAATAGGTGGTTTTGTGAGATCACTCATGGAATAAAACTCTGAACGTTCACAAGGAGTATGATACATTTCTTCAATTTTCTTTCTCCCACCTGGAAAACAAGTGACCATTGTACCAATGGTTTTAAGAATACAAATAAATCAAGATGTTTATTATTTAGTTTGAGTGTTTTAGTATTTACTGCAACACATTATACTTACTACCTGTTGCTGTGAGTTTTCTTTTGGCAGCTCTACGTTCTTCATCCCTTGTTTTACGTTCCGCACCCTACAAATATATTTTGAATATTCAAAAAAAAGCATCCAAAAAATCAAAGATAGTGATTAAAATCATGATATCCTTTTAAACAACAATACATTTACTAACTTACTTTGTCACAGAACACTTTGATTTGGCAATAACCACGATGAATAGGCGGGGCATTTTCCCTTAAGTCATCTGTTGTGTCAATTTGTATATGTAGCGGAAAACCCTGTGAAATCAATGCAAGACTTGTTAAATTTAACTACAATTAATAAACTAAGAACTTTTCCTTTAAATTTTATAATAAAAATATTATTTAGAAACTGTCTTTACCTTGACACCTTTTTGATTACTGAAGTCTGTGCTCAAACAGTGAACTGATATGCTTATCTGAAAATAAAAGTGAAATATTAGCACATATAAGCAAACTGAAAGTGTGAAATCTCCCAGTTTTAGTAAATTCATAAATTGTGAAATTTGCATAAAAATAGAGCAAACATTATGCAAAATTACATTATAATTTTGATCATATAGTTACATACAAGTATTTAAAAAGTTTTTAACAAAAAATATTTTATATATTTAGTTTAAATAAAGTGCAAAATTAAAAAATTTACAAATGATTTTAACTTTTATATTTTTATAAAGTTAAAGTTGAAAGGAATTAAGAAGCATTGAAAAAATCAGAAGTATATTAATTTGGAGAAATATATGCATTTAATTGTATGCAAATACATATTCAATTTATATAATTAAATTTAAATGAAAGAAAATCGTGATCACTGTGTTGTGACTTAGATATGTATGGACTATAATAATAAATATTATGTTTAAAAAAAAACTGCATTTAGAATTTTGATAAAGCATAATTTAAAATAAAAATGTTCGTTTAAATTTTTAAAAACTCTCCAATAAGTATTTTCATAACTTACATAAAAATTTTTCAAAACTTTTTCACACAATCTGAATTTGTACTAATTTGATATATTAAATTTATAATCACCTTTGCAGGACCATCCAAAGGATTCCAGTAAAAAGCAATTGCATTATGAGTGACTTCTTCTATCTGTCCAATAATCCCACAACTGTTTTTTGTATCTATTTCAGAAAGAAAAAAGATTTAGTTTCTAAAATACAATAATTGCAAATAAAGTATTCAATTTATAAGATTGAAAGTGAAAAAATAAATTTTACTTGCCATTAGAAAGCCAACAGAAAGCATGAAGAATGAGATTTTTTATTAGTATATTAAAAAATATATCAACTTTTCAATTATTACTGCACAATTCATATATTTTAATATATCATTTTGATTAAAAAAAATGTCATAATTTAAATTAAAATATTATTCTATATATTATTGAAATATAATTTTGTAAACTATTAGCTATATATTTTTCCAAACTTATGAGTTTAAAAATATTTTTTTTTTTTTCAAAATACAAATCATATATAAAGTGGAAGAATATAACTGAAGAGCTTATATGTAATTTCAAGTTCATTTTGTCAACAAACTAAAACTGGTTTATCTCCATGTACACAAACCACAATGTCATAAAATAACATCTTATGAAAAAGTATTTACTATTCACAAATTATAAATTGCAAGGGATTTGGATCCAAATAAGGTAATGATTAAAGTAAATATTTTTATTTTAATCTATTCATGATTAAATTATTGGAAATAGAAAATTATGATTTATAAATATTTCTGATTTGATTACTCTCCTATGAGCTTCTAAATTAAACTACTATTAAAATCTCTACTTTATTCCTTTAAATTAAAAGAAAATTTTAAGTTTCTTTAAATTAATTTTTTAATTTAATAATGAAAATTATAAATGATAAATATTTATAAATGTAGTATATGAAAGTGACATTCTTATTATACATAACTATTGATTTTTTAAAAAAAAAATTTTCAAATTACAATTAAAAGGGTGTGTCAAAAATTTGTATTACTTTGCCTACCAAGAACACATCTAAATTACATTGTAAAAACTACTTTTGTATTCCTTTGATTTTATATTTTTCTCTTTGAAAACATGTTGTTTTTTCAAGTCTATTAAATTTTAAGAAATAAACTGTTAAAAAAAAGTTATAAAAAGCTAAAACTTTAATGGAAATTTCATGTGCTGTCAAATTAATATCATTTAAAAGAATTGTTAGCTTTTTGAAAAACTTTAGTCACTTCAGAAAATTAGTATCTATTATATTTGGTTTTCAACTCTTTAACAGAATTCATTGAAAATTTGGAAATTGGCAATTCATAATGAAAATGAAAGGATCACTCACATACATTTCAATTGTAAATTAATAACATTAACCAATTTTTTTGTACTTGATGAATAAATTCAAAAAATCTTATTTTTAAACAAAACAATATTATTTAAAGTTTGATATGGAAAATTGATTCATACTCTTTTTACCTGCATCTAATATTCTCTGCTTCACACTATGTTGTCGACCATGCCAGAATTTCCATGCTTTAAGTTCATCTTCATGGCTTTTTTCTTCTCTGAACACAAGCATAACTGTGGACTGAAATATAAATATTCTCATATAGTGTGTTGTAAACTCTCATATGACTAAAATATTATTCAATTCATTTTTATGATATTTTCAAATTAAAATTATTCTTGTATGTAGATTTGATTTGGTAGGTAAAAAAGGATACATTTTGTTTTGAAATGGCATATGAGTTTAACTGAAAAATTTATGAAACATGTTTCTCACTTGAAGTTTCTTTATATGCCAATGTATTGTAAATTATAACTGGTTAGACAAAATATTTTATATTTGAGCATTTTTATCATATGTATTAGAATATATAGTGGGAATGCTGCACTGATATAACTATGAAAACATAATATAAAACATTTCATTAAAAAAATTTCAACAAAATCTTGAATAAAATTTTCATCTAGGGAAATTGTCTTCATGATACTACAATATTTCTTGTTGCAGTATTAAAATTAATGACATAGAAACTATTTTTCTAATTTTCATAATACCCTAACTT
>JAPDSC010131152.1:0-19469 GCA_026290005.1 Latrodectus geometricus | reverse complement strand
TCTCTCTCTCTCTCTCTCTCTTTTATGAACTATTATTTGAAATATTTACGTTTCTAGTAAAGTTGAAAAAATCCACCATATTTAAGCTTCAAAAGCTATTTTTAACAGTAGAGAATTTAAAACATTTCTTTGAAATACGAGTGCTTTTTGCATTTTGTTCCGCTTTTGAAGTGTTTCATATTTGGAGATTCAAAGATGTTCTCAAAGTGATTTTGCTGACATAGCTAAAATGTCACATCTTATTTTGAAAAGATTTTGAGTAGAAGTGAAAAGAAATAATATTTTTTTGATTTTTAAGTTTGTAAATTGATATTTTTAAAACTATTAAATTCTAAATAAAACAATTTAAAACCTAGTAATTTAAGAACTGTTTTCACAATTTTGTTCCAAAATATTTTATTTATAAAAACAATTAAATTATTTTTCCAATGCTTCCTTGTTTAAATGTCAAATATATAAATTTTTATTTCAAATTGTTGGCGTATATTCTTATACATTTGTTATAATAACATAAATTTATTAGCAATTTTATAGCCAAAGAAAAAGTGAAATAATTTTAACAAGGAAACTTACTATTTATGAATACATGAACTCTTCTTGAATGCATGAATCTTAGAAATGATGAATATTTACAAAATACTTATTACTTATTTTTGACTAGATTGAATAATATAAAGTACTTAAAATAACTAAAGTAGTGGTATTATTTTTTTTAAATATAATAAACTTTATAAAAATTAGAAAAATTGCATTAAAAATATATACACAACTTCCAGCTTATATATATTTGTGATGAAATAATGAAACCACTACATTTATAGTTTAAAAAAATTAAGATTCTTTCATAACAAATTTGAACTGCAAAAGCGAAAATCCTCTTTCCTTTACGTTTTTTTAACAAGTTTAAAAAAATAAAGATGTTTATAATTACAGAAATAAAAAAAATTAACATCAATCATTACAAAAAATATTATTCAGAAATATTCATTAATCAAAAATAATCAGAAATCAGAATTAGAAGGTAAAAATAGTATTTATTTTTAGAATGGGGAAAAAGTTATCCATTATTTTTTCGGTAGACGTCTGTAGTGATCGCTATCTCGTGAGGTATCTATCAAACAATTTCAGATTTATGCTTGTTGGAAAGGTGACATTTGACACTAAAATATCCTCTTGTGGTTTTTTGTTTGATTAATTCAGTTACGAGTACAAGGTTTTAAAAATGGAAGACAACAAACAGAAAATTTGATACATTTTCGTTTTTCTCTTGTAACGGCGAAAAAGATAGCCGGGTGGGTAAAATTGTGAAAGGTGTTTATCGTCCTATATAAGACTGTAACAACCAGTTACGTACAATTTTGGTTTCGTCGATTCCATTCGAGTATTTTTGATATTAGAGATGCACCTCGCATGGATACAACATCATCAAGAATGTCTATAAAATATCAAAAATTATTAAACTTGACAGCATGTCAGCAGTCGTAACTTCGCACAAGACCTAAAAATCTACATGAGAACTGTTTTAAACCTTTTTACAAATCGAATCTGAAAGAAGTTACAAAAAGTTCACGTAAAAATAATGGATTTCTTTTTCCCCAAACTATATATAAACAGTTATATTATGAAAATAAATACGTTTTATTTATATTTCTAACATGCATATAAATTAATCATAATTATATTTAAAATGAAATATAATTATGATTAATTTATATGCATGTACATGCTACATTTTAATTGTAAAATAATTCTTTATGTAGGCTAAAATATATTTGTCATTCCTAATTTTTAGTAAAATAACTTTGGGTGAAACAGCTCTCTCTCAAATTGTTTATACACTCTATTCAATAGTATTGTTTCATAACACTTAATTTTGTTTTCTTACAGTATTCATGGAAGTTCTGAAAGTCAATTTCATGTTCAATGAACAAAGACTTTTAATAAACACAGGAGTAAGAAACAATTTTATAACCGAATTAGAGAATTAGCCATTTTTACTAGACTATTATAAAAAAAACAAATTTAGTTTCCTGCAAACTACCTTATGAATTTATAAATGTATCCAATAAAAATTGGAAAGCTAATTTTTTTAGGGATGAATGCAGTTTTTTATACAATTACATAGTTAAATAATTATAATTTAACTTAACTTATTAATGAACAGTAATATAAAAATTCAAAATCTAAATATTCTTAAGAATCTTCTATATTCGCTTACATGTAAAAAATCAAGATCCTTTTTCTTAAATCTTTCTTGGATTTTAATCATAAATCTTTATATTATAATCCATGTATGTATGAATTTTAATTAGTTATTTTTTAATTTCAAGTTCCTATTTTCTAAGAATTAATGTATGCAAAAAATATGAATAATTTATTGAAAAAAATTTTCTATAATTGTGTAATCTAATCGATAAAAATATAATCTAAAATAACATAAATTAAATAACATTATAATTATATATTTCCTAAGAACAGAAAAATTATAAGTATTAGAAACAGCTGAGAATTTCTTACATCATATGTTGAATTTAGTTAAAAGAATGAGAAATTTTAAACTACAAATACTCAAAGACAAAGCGGTTTAACACCAAGCAATGAGATTTCAAAATGTTTTTCGAATTAAAATAAGTTTTTTGTAAGGATTTTAATAAATTAATTTTTAGATTTAATATACTGTACACTTACGTTTTCTTCATAACAGGGTCAGTTTAAAATTTATGAATTATTCCTGTGTTCTTAAATTTATATTTTACGAGCGTTAAAAATAGTCTCCTCTAACATAAATAACACTTCAGTAGGAGAATGTTTTCAAAATTATGAGCCTTCAGCTATTTCTCGGAGCCAATGAAAAAATGCATTTATAGCCCCATCAATCTCATCTTTGGCAACATCCTTGTGCAATTTTTTTTTAAATTAAAAATACCCTAAAGTCATAAATATTTAGAAAAAACGAATGGGAATGGGACACCAATGCGTTTTTACTTAAGAAAATCAATTGTTAATCTTAATCAAAGTGAAGCAATATTGTCAAAATTATGTGTATGTAATAACTTCTTTAATATTTCTTTCTTGAAGAAATTTAAAAAAAATTCAATGAAATTATTTAAAAATTCTTTTACTTAAATAGTGGAATTAAAAATGTGAAACAACTCACTTATTTAGAAGTCAAAATTAAATACGTTATAAATAGTTTTTATAAATATTTTTTATTATATTTTTTTGGTGTAGAAAAATCCAGATATTGCATAGAAAGATAAGGATTTGTTTTAATGGTTTAATTAAGGGGTTTTTCACGCATAATTTATTATTTTATTTTAAAATGTTTTCCCTTTATCTTTACTCTTTAATATTTGAATTGATCATTTTCTAGACCGTATAAGTGCCTTAAATTACACCATGTAAATAATTCTTTTTAAAAAATATTCAACAAGAAATATTCACGTTTCTAGTAAAGAAAAAAAATTTCGCCAAATTTAAGCTTCAAAAGCTGTATGTGAAATGTCAAGCAGTTTATATTTCCCATTTTGAAATATGTAGATTTTATTTTTCTTCCCCATCTTTTGAACTGTTTGGCATTTCAAAACACATAAGAGGTTTTCAAATAAAGCGCTTTTGGTGACTGGGCTAGAGTGTCACATCACATTCTGAAAGCATTTTGAATAGAAGTGAAGAGAAAAAAACTGATATTCTCCTAACATATTACTCAGAAAATTCATGATATGGAAATAAGCATTGATGCAATGCATACAATTTTCGATAAAAATTGTCTCCAACAAACATTCAGCCAAGAAATATTGCCTTAAATATAAATTCATTCAAATTATGCATTATTAAAGGCATAATCGTATACTTTTTGAATGTAAATACTTAAAAATAAAGACAGTGAAATATTTCCTTTTCCAAGTATTACTTCTTAAATTATAATTTTTCTTTCAAATGCTTTTCATTTTATTTATATTTAGCCTTTGTTGCTTGTATTTTTCATAAATAGGCTTTAAATTAGTATTCTATTCATTTAAAGTAGATTTGAATCATGTCTGAAAACAAATAAAAAGAATGAAGCATAAATATTGAATTACAAAAAAATTATAAAGTATATCTTCTTTTGAATCAATATATACCGCTTTATGTATGTAACGTAGCTTTACGTATGTAAGGCGCTTGATGTATGTAATGTAATTTAGTCCATGGCTTAAATAATATAAAGGTTTTAATTTTTTTTAAATTATAATTTAATAAAATATATTTTTTATTTATAATATTTTTCAAACAAATGAATTTTGTTGAATACATGAAAAGCTATAATACCGAAGAGTAATTCATTCACTAATTTTTTAGTTACAGTAATTGATATGAAAGGTTCATTAATATATCTATATATGTGTGTGTGTGGGGGGTCCTTAGAGTAAATTCACATTTCTTGAAATGTATTATGCATCTCCATAAAATAATCATTTTTACAATTAAAATTTGTATTATTTCTTATAAACAAATAATAATATCCTAATAATAATTAAAATATGTAATAATAATAATTAAAATATGTAAAAAAATAATATACCTTAGACCTCTAAAAAAATCCTTTGCTTAATAATTCAGGCCTATTCAAATAATATAAACCTTTGAGTATCCCAATTGAATCACATTGTACTCAGAGTTTCCAAATAGAATTGCATTAAGAGGGATGTTATTAAATAGCCGATTCCATATTTTTTAGTATATGATATATGTATTTCAGTCAAAATTGGTTTAATATTATTAGAGTACATTTTCAGAAATTTTTAGAAAGCATTTTGAAGAAATTGTGAAATTTTATATAAATGTAAATTTAATTGCTTTTTCCGTAAGACGTAGAATATTATGAACATTTACAGTTAAATTTTTAATTGAATTTAAAAATAAATATGAATTGACGTTTTGCCAAACAATTAAACAAATACTAATAATAAATTAATAATTTATTTTCAAATATAAATTTTAGAAAATATTTATTTATAAGAAAACATTTATATAGGTGTGTAATTAAAATGCATCAACTATATTGATTTATACTTATAACAGCTCACTTTAATACTTTAGTTTTATTTTAAACCAAATACAAGGAAATAAACACTACTTAAAGCAATATTCACATTATACTTAAGCACATATCGCTTCAAAAGCAAAAATGAGATGTCATTGCAAAAGCGAGAATTGATATAATGTATTAAATCTTCATTTTGTTTGTCAGGACTCAAAATATTATTGTAAATATAATACTTTTGGATACAAGAGGAAGTACAGTATAATAAATTGTAAGGAAATGCTTTGGTAATACAAGGGGAAATGTTCAAGAGCAGTCAATTTCTATAGCAATCACATCAGAACAACAGTATACAACATATCTATTTGAACATGGGATGAAACAGATATTAGATGTCATTGTAAGACTACCACTGTTCATCTTCTATAGTGACTTATGAATGGTAGTAACATGTTAATTACTCAGTAAACATTTAGTTGACTTCCTCAATTGATAAAAGATTCGTTCTTGTTGATTTGGTCAGTTAATGATTTGGTTTGCCTCTTATGAATGAATAATTTACATTGTAATTAGCTACAATGTTCTCCTTTGATAGCCACTGAGAGTTTCACTACAATCGTATATCCTCGTGAATGCATTGTGAAGCTAAATACTTGAGTGTCATGACATCATCTATCTGGTGTTCATATTTCACATCCATGACTTGCAACCTTCTTGGTATAGTAATTTGAATATTGCTAACTCGACACCTCTATTTTTTATTTACATTTTTATTCTTCATGATGAATTCTTTGTTAAAGTTTGTTAAATTATTTAGTGATAGCTTATTTCTTATAATTATAAGAAAAAAATATATTTTGCAAATATTTTATTAAACTTTTTGTTTACCAGAAGGTTAGTGTTATAATCAATTTAAACATATTATTTTTGCTAAAATATTGTTATTCAACAACTATTAATTTATTATTGAGCTAAATGTACTTTAAAATTTTTCAAATCCTTTTCAAGAACTCTTATTTTTTCCAATTGAAAAATGCGAAATATCTCTAAATAAATAAGATTGTTAAATACACCTTATAATAGCATCTAAAAAGGAAAGAATATCGCTTTCTGATTCTGCCCTTCAATCCTTTTCGAATAAAGCTTCAAAAACCCACTTCACCCTTAACTATCAGTAAATGCCACAAGTAATAGTATTTCCATTGAATAAAGGGTATAAATAAATATACTTAAAGGTATAAAAGTAAGTATTTTCTTTCGCCCTCGCGCGTTTATATTTCTAATTTTAAACTGTCAAATTCTTCTGTGACATTTTAAAAGCGACATACAAAAATGTTTCTGTAAAAAAATAACATTTCTTGGGCTATTTCTATGTTGAATGTGAAGAAGTAACGGGAATTAAAATAAAATGAAACAAAAGAAATGAAAGCAAACATGGTTATAAATGTATATAAATTTATATATAAAATGCGTATAATTGGGATAAATGCTCTTATCGGATATAATTTGATATATTTGACATTAATCATTAATTTAGTTATCCCAAAAAATATATATCACAAAAAATAAACATTTTATTTCTGATATAAGTCAACAATTATATTTTTGCAATAAAATAATGAATTAAAAGAAATTGTTAATTTATAGAAGGCTTTACATTTGTGCATACATAATGATATTCATTTTATTAACATACAGCACATTTAACATTCTTATTTATTTTATAAAAATATTCCAAACCCATTTCTTCCCGTGCAGGTTTTGAACAAAAGGAAAATTATACAAATAAATTTCTTTCTAATGCCCAAAAACGTTTCTTTGAGATTTAAGCATTTAGAATATTCAAATCCATATTCCTAACAACTATATTTTTTTATACAAATGCGTTGGAAAAAATATTTTGATTTATAGAAAAGTTAAAGTATACTAGCAAAATTTAACCGAAATGATATTAATAATTTTTTTTTAAGATTTTTTGTGTTTGTTCATAAAACTATCATTCGATTATGTATTCAAGATTGTTCCTAGTAATTCATATCCAGTTGATCTTACTAACAGAGTAACATGGCAGGTCTTCTTGATCATCACTTACACTAGAATAGAAGAAAAAATTCCTATTGGATATCAGGAAGAAGAATTATTTAGTCATTTTCCAACTGAAAAAAGTATAACGAATCTGCTTTTAAGTTCTTGAGGCAATGCGATTAAAAATAAAATACATTCAATATTATCAGACTTCAAGAAAAAGAAAAAAAATCAAAAAATATCCCAGCAATTGTGATACTTTTTTAAATGAGCAAGCTGATAAGCTTGCTAAAACGGGATCTCTCGTGTTCCATTCTGACTCTCCTCTGCCTCTGCGAAACATCAGAATCGTTTACATTAAATTAAAAAAAAAATAATAGAGCCTCCGTGTATAGTTATATAGGTGTAGGTAAGAGTTGGAGTGTTTTGCTAAATAAAAGTAGTTGAATCCCTAATTTCCTGCCTCGATGTGTTAGATTTTTTTTTCTTTCGTTTGCTTAATGGACAGATTATTTGCAGAAGAATTTGCATCTTATTGGAGTCAAGTATTTGGCTTGTTGCACTCTGTGCCAACAGAAGAATATGGTTGGCCACCACCTCAAACATTGGTTCTTTGCTTTAAAGTTTCATGAAGACAACTTTACGGACGTAGATTTTAATTCTTTTTATGACTCATCTTCATTTTATTGGGTGCTCGTCAACTAATGGCAGAGATGCCGTAGACTGGCACAGGATAAAAAAAAATAAGACTCTGTGCTTGTTGTTATCAAGTAAAATATCAATATCTATCCATTTAAATTTTTAAAATGATATATAATTAAAATATTTTTAATAAAAAATTCCCATTCTTTCTAATTATTCTTAATTAATTTTAAATAAATTATTTGTAATTTTTAAATTAAGTAAAAATTTTTACAATGCCTTATAAGACAATATAAATGTATATAAAATAACCAAAAAAAATTATATATTTGAAATCGTTATACAAACTGTCAAAAGTTTTCTACTTATAAAGCTAAATTTCATTTTTGCTTGATTTTACCACTAATTGTTAATATAATAATAATAAGACACATACGTAATCTTTAATTCTTACTATTAAAACTCCAAATAATAAATTTTTAGTGAACAATATGATTTAATTTTTATTTTTTTACATAAAATCAATTAGTAGTATTTCATTAAATAGCAGTATTTCATTAAATCAAAAAATTTCATTTGAAATGTAATCTACAAAGGTTATGTTCAAATCTTAATAACATTTTTCCAATTATTACTTAAACTAGTCATTTCGTTTTGTTCATTTGTAGAAATCAATAAAAACTTTAATATTTCTTTCATAAAATATTAATCTATACATAGTTAGAAAGATGTTTTATTTGCGTATGAATCATTTGAAATGGTTTTCTAAATTATTAGGATACATATATTCATTTTATTATACTACAATAAAAAATTCTTTTTCTCTACGTTTCACCAAAATTATTTATTATAATAATGAGAATTCAAAAATTGTACTTCCAATATCATACATATTAATGTTATTTTCATGCTATGTACACTCACAGTTAAGGGGTAAAAAATAATAATTAATTAAAACGTTCATTCTTGATAATCTTACCTTGAATATTTAAGCAACATGAAGTTTTCTAAAAGAAAACTTTTCTCTTCAATTTTGAACTTTCCAGCTTGGGAAACCACTCACGTATTCAGCGATATTCTTTGTTTAAGCCTTTCTCTGAAGTGCTTTGGAAATCGAATGCAAATATTATCCTTGTTTCAGATGTATTTTGACAATTTTCTCTTCGAATGTCAAATATTAAATCTCTTATGTCTTTCACGAGTGTCACGAAAAGTTGAATGTCGTCTCAATTGCAGGCAAATGGCAGTTCTGAGAGCTTTTAATGTCTTCTGAAAATGTTTGTGACTGAATAAGAACACAGCTTATCGTAGAAAACAGCACTTCACAAAATTGCTCATTTCAAAATAAATATTTAATTCAGGAATTATATTTAAAATAAATTCAAAGATACTTCAGTGTATTTCTTAAATGATATATATGATAAAAAAATAATGATTAAATAATTGGAAAAAGGAATGAACACTAAATTGTAAATTTTCATTCGATTATATTCAGTTGTTTTTATGATAATTAAGGTATAAATATACATAAAAAATTAAAGTTTGTTTACTAAATAAATTTAATTTTTGTAAAATTATAATAAAATCTCTATTTACTTTTAAAAATTCTAAAATCAATTTAAATGAAACAAAAGGGATTTAATTTGATACATTCCGTTTAGTATGTAACCTTGTAGATAATTTAAATTTAGAAAAAATCAAATATAAAAGTAAAATTAAGCTTAAGTTTTTATCTGGATTTCAAATATTCTATTTATTTCTTTATCAAATAAACTTTACTATTATTTATAGTTGAATAATATCTACAAAAAATAAAACTAAATTAAGGATCATAATTTTTATTTAAATAAAATTTTATAGAAAATGATTGTGACTAAATATACATCAATTCATACAACATAAAATATGCAATTACCAAAATAGTATTTATGTAATTAAGGAGAAATTGTTTCATTTTACCCTTTTTTCACTATAAAGAGACGGATTTCTTGCCTTTTATAGCAATCACTTAAGTGCATATATTTTTTTCTGTTGACATAAATCATTCATCGCTTTCATCTTTGTTATGTTACATTTCTGAGTTCTCTAAGTAGAAATCTAATATGACAAAGACAAATATCCAAGCTAAAATAATAATTTTCTTTTTCCTCTCTCTTAGAATTTCTTGTTATCATGGAATATGAACATAATATTTTAACTATGGTAAAACCCATATTCTAATCTTTAACTTTTGATATTAACGAAATCTCTCAGAAAAATAACAATTGCAGTTAACAATACTATTTGTTGAATGACGCTCATAATAAGCTTTTAGTATTTAAATAATTAAAACTTGAATTTTTTTAAATAGTATTGATTTTAAATATTAGAAATATCACTGTTACAAAATACATTTAATATTTTTTACCTTAAATGAAAGGAAAAAAGAATGATTTTCCCTAAATTCTCTCCTCAAGGAAATTTCCGTCTATTTTTATTGTTGCAGTGCACGATAGAAATTGAAGTCATAAGTTTTATTTGAATATTGTTGCATAATTTTTAACTTATGAACTATTTCAACAAATTATTTTTAATTCATTCTCCAAATAAGTGTTTGTTTTCTCTTCTTTGTAAAACGTTTCATATCGTTCTTTATTTTCCCTTACTTCTTTAATTGAATCTCTAACTAAACTTTTTCATAACCAAAATAGATCATGTTTTCATTCTATCTTCCCGAATTGAGCAAACAAAAATAAAAGTAAAAATTCAGTATTAAAATTTTACATTTTTTTATTACTGATGAATACAATCTGTCTAGAATGAGAAATTTTCTCTCAAAAAATAGCAACTTAATTTTAGTTATTTTTCCCTTTTCGTATTTCTAGATTTTAAATACAAAATCATACCTTAAATGTTCTCCTACTTATGATGTATATTGTGCAATGTGCATGTAATTTAATAAAAATTGTAACTTTTTTTTCGTTAAAAAAATGTAAATTGCTTATTTATTGCAAATTGTATCAACACTTTTATTGCTTTGAAATCCCTATTAGTCGAAGGATTTAAGTGTTGCCTAACGTTTTAAATATAGTTAATATCACTTACACTAAGATCTAATTCAAAAAATTCATTGTATGTTATTTACACTGAGGTATTATAAATGACAGAATTATTTAATACTCAGTTACTGTGAATTTTGAATAATAAATACAAGATTAATTTATTTAATATTCCGATAAATATTTAAAATTGTTAAATATTTAAAATTATTTTACTGATCATTTGTAAAGCTTTTATTTATTTTATTAGCTTAAAAACAAATAAAAATAAAATTGTATTGAGAAATTGTTATTTATGATTTATGGAGCTTTTAATTTTCTTAAACAGAACCTTACGTTTTACTTTTAATTTTTATCTTTTATTTTATTGTCTCTTTTCCTTTTTTAATCAAAATAATGTCTTTCGAAAAAGTTTTTTTAATTAGTTTTGTAACTCATTCATATTTTTTGAAAGACAAGTTCCCTTTCACTTCGTTATTTATTTTTATATTAAATGAAAACTCTAATGAAAGGATCAAAAAAGTTTTCTTCTTAGAGAAAATGTTAGTTCCACTATTTCCTTTTTCCTTGTATGAACTGATACATAAATGAAAATAATAAAACCAATTTTTAATAAATTTTATTCCTTTAATAATATAGCCATTTTTGCTTGAAAAATCTGAATGTACATCTAATATTGCTTATAATTAAGTAAGTTATATAGTTATAATTAAGTAAGTATTTAAAAATTTTCTCGTTTAATATTCCTTCATAACC
This sequence comes from Latrodectus geometricus, assembly GCA_026290005.1. Classification (NCBI taxonomy): domain Eukaryota; kingdom Metazoa; phylum Arthropoda; class Arachnida; order Araneae; family Theridiidae; genus Latrodectus; species Latrodectus geometricus. The sequence goes on along the minus strand of JAPDSC010131152.1, from coordinate 7,982 downwards.
CTCAATACTTCGAACGTTTAAAAATATATTTCGGTATAAGCATTTTGTGATCCTTCTTTTTATTTTACTCTGATTTGTTCATTTTTTTAAAATATTGAAAAAAACTCTTTTAATTACAAACTAAAAAAAAATGTAAAGATAACTCAATATATTTGTAATTAGAATGCTAATTTTGTGTTCGATACATATGATAGAACAAAACAATTTGAAAGATTATAAAGTCCTTCCAAAAGGAAGTACCTCTCAAATTTTCCAGTGTTTCAATTTAATTTGGAATACTTCAATGCCTAAAAATATTTTTATTAAAAAAAATTTTTTTTGTTTATTTTATATTCAATAATTTTACATTTTATATCAATAAATTTATTTCAATATTAAATAACTTTATAATAATATTAATAAATTTACTTTACATCTACATCCTTTATTTAATACTACAAATACGCAAATAACAAAACTAATTATTTATAAAATTATTTTTCCTCTATTCATTGAATAATGTTTTTCACAATCTCATTTATGAATACCAATGACATTTATAAATATCATAATTGATAAATTAAGGATTTTAGGAATAAATATGTAAATAATTTTAGTTTTACTTTGTGTGTTGAATTGTCACAAAGAAATAAAAAATTTTATTTAAAAGTCAGTTATCTTGTAATCTAACTTGTTATAAAAACTGATTATAAATAACATACATAGGAAATATATTCATCAAGGTGAAGTGACTAGTGATAAATATATATACCATGAACAAATTTCTGTTCATTTCCACTAAAGTTATCAACTATAAATAATACTGAAACAAATCTTTCTTTATTTTCTAATTTTTAAACTCTGTCTGCTTTTATCTTAAAAAGCTTTATGAACCCTGAAAAAAAAAAGGCTAAAGCGAGATTAGCACTTCTATCATGAAATAGAATATAAAGAAGAACTAGAATTATATGCAAATACTAAGTATAATTGGCATTGCTATTTCAGATATATGTCATTTAGTTTTAAATCTAGTAATATCATTTCCGAACATTATTGTGTTTTGTTTCAGTTCTTATGCAAATACCAATTTTTTTTATTGCCAATGAAAATGTATATAAGAAAAAAATCACCTTTTTTCTTTAATTTTATAACGACAACGCAGAATAATTAAAGGTTTCGGATTTTATTGATTTTTATGTCATTTACACTTTACAAATCCCATATTACATTTCACTTTCCTGTAACGAAACCCATAATATTCAAAGTTAATGGGCTATATTATTAGAAAAAAAGTAGTTTTTACGTCGTCCATTGGATTTTAATTTAATTCAGTTAAAAACATTGAATTATCCACCATTTTAATTTATTATTTAAGGAGTAATTTATTTAGCGAGTAAATATTCCTCTGTATTGCTTCTGTCAGACGTAAAAGTTGGCTAAAATCATTCTTAAGGAAAACAATTAAATATATTAAGATTAAAATTAGATTTAAAGATTACAAATATTTCATCATTTTACAAATACGCTCTAATAGTAATTGACTTAAGAGTGATTATATACACTTAAAAACGTTTCATATCCAAGAGAAAAAAAAATTGAAGAACAAAATGTTTTTCTGCAGAGAATCAATAGTATTTTCGATGATATTTAGAGTATAATTATGATTTTTTGATTATTGTAGAAAGCATAAACATTTTTAAAGCACAGAACAATATTTCAAATGCAGACATTTTATAAAAAACAATATTCTTAACATTTTTGCCTGGCTCAAGTAATTGCTCGTTTTATTTTCCTATATATGGCTACTTTATTTTCATACTTCTTTCAATGTAGGAAATTTTTTGAAAATTTCATTGAGTGACATTATTATTGTATCATCATCACTTATTTTAACAAACTCGAATACTAAAAATTAAATATTATTTCAGAATATTTTAAATTTCTCCTTTTCATATACCTAATGCAATGAAAAAATACTTACAGGAAAAGGTGCAAGAAATGCCTTTTGTTAATTCTATCAAATAAAAATTTTATGTCTTTATAAATCATTTCACTTCATTAATTACTATTTCAACGTTAACTATAAACTAATCAGAATAGATCAAAATGCAAATGGTTATAAAATGTAATTTTTATTTTAGCAATGATCAAGCTATACATTTTCTATTCTTTTAAAAAAATATTTTAAAAAAGTAAATCTTATTTTTTCTTTAAAATTTTAGGTAATTGAGTAAATAATGTGAAAGTTTCAATTAATAGAAAATATTCTAGAATTGTAAAAAGTATAGGTAGCAGCAGAATAATAATCCCTTAGAAGTTTGTTTAATTTTTTCAATATGAACAATAAAATATTGCATTACATATAGAATATATTTATAATGTAGATTATTATAAAAATATTTTATGTAATATATCCATATCATGTATATAAACTCTTAAATAACTTAAAAATTCTATATAATATTAAATTCTGAAAATATTCATATAATATTATGTAGAAATATCCTTAACATTACAGTGAGTATTATTTAAAAATATCCTTAATATTAAAGTTAAATTTTAAAATTCATGTTAAAATATAAAGGAATATTTTAACTCATATAATGAAAATCCACTTTTATAAATGTGTAATTTATTTCGAAACAATATTTTTAGATATCTTCGTACATAATGGGATAAATATCAAACATTGGTTATTTTTAAGTATCAAACCTGTCATGAAATATAAAATTCCATGTCATATTTTGTAAAAATGAAAGGGAATAATCACTGTTGTGAAAGAATTGAATTTTAAATCTCTATCTTTCATTTTCTTGGTTCTGAGTTGCAGATACTTACTCGTTTTATGAGATACAATTTGAACCTCAGAAAACACCTAATCAAAATGTTTAGAATATTTCTAGACTAAAGCAATAAAAGTATCATAAATTCCTTTTATCTTGCTGTGTCATGCTTCAGAACATAATTTTAAATTTCTGTGTAATACAAATAAAGTTAAATTAATTTTGAATATTAAGCTAAATGAAGAGTTAAAAAAATGAATTGCAAATTGTTAACAATTGTTTCTTTTTATTGAACTAGATAGCATCCATCAGTGATATTTATAAAAAATTTAAATTAGTATATGGTTTGCCAAACGCACATACACAGTTCAAGGGTCACTCTAAGCTTTTTGTTCATCAGAATTGGTATTGAACAATTAACATAGCTTTTCAAAAAAAAACTTGGCTCTAACAATAGACTCGCAAGAGCTGATTTAGTGCAATCTTAATTAATTCTTAAGAGCTAAAGTCAAAGAGATGTTGACATAGTTTTAAGAGCCTTATATTGAGATGCGTTATTTAAATAATAATCTTTCATAAAAAATATTTTTAGTAAAGAATCAAAATATAAAAATATTCTTTAACCATAAAGGAATTATTAACTTATATGCAACTGATTTTTTTATATTATCTTAGCACATAATTCGAAATATAAGGTGAGTATAAGATTTTTATACCATGCATCATAATTTTTTACCAGTTAAGAATATTTAATAGTTAACTTATCAAATATAGCAAACTATTTCAATTACAAAATTTTATTAATGATATTAAAATAACCTCTTAATTTATTTTTATATATGGTATTGACCAGCAGAACGGAAATTGTTAAAAATTGCTTTTAAAAAAAATTTGAAGAAAATTTTTGTAATTGATTATAATTACTTACTAATTAAATTTTTATTTATTAAAATATTTTATGAAAAAAGGGCTGAAAAGAAATATATTATTCAAACAGCACTTAATTTTTTATATATAATTCATATGAATATGATTTTGTCATTTGATAAATCATACACTATAAAACTTGTTATAAAGCACCATAGCATCTATTTTCTATAACCTCAGGATACTATTTCACAGATTTCAGCCGCGGATGGACATTTCATGCAAAAAAGATTTGCAAGCAAGAAAATACTGAAATTTTCCAAGCTGGCACCCGTAAAGATGTGTATGTAAAATATAGAATTATAGTTGTACAAGTATAGTACTTCTTTTCCGATCAAGCCCGAGTGTTTTTACTTGGAAGAAAGTGATCCTTCTATAATTAAACTTATTTCCAAATTTCTTTAAATAAATCGTACATAATTGCAATATTTCGCAAAATAGTTGAAATGATATGTCATCGTAGTCTTATTTAATATTAATAATTTTAAAAAAAAATTTTAGTATCTAAAATTTTAAGTTAATACTTTTATTGGTGTCCTCTTACGTTTTCTGGATTTTTATATCTTTCGTTATTTTTATATTAAAACTAACCACCTCATTCCACGGAATTTCTCATTTTGTTTTCGCAAAATATCATGTATCATAAAAAATTATTTAAATTTTAGAAAAAAATCATTATTCTCAGGTTTTTTTTTTTTTTATATAAATTAAATGTATAAAGATAAAGAGAAATTACTCTTCCAATAAATCCATATAATTATAAGCAATTATTAAAATATATAAATTCAAATCATTTTATTACATCTATTAGTATTTAATGCAAAGAAACAGTCCATTCAAATACTGTCATAATACCTCGTGCATAAAATACATATCTATAGTATAAAATATATTGTACAGAAAGATTTTGTTCATTAGAGAACTAGATATGTTAATACAAATAATAAATTTATAATTTAAAGAACATGTTTCATTCTTCAGGAAGCATTTTCTCATTTAAAAATGAGTTCAAATTTCTCTAACAAACTTGAGTATATTTTACACAAATTTTAAGATCACAGTCTAAACATCCTTCAGAAAATGGAAATTATTTTCAATTTTCTACTCAATATATTTAGACAAAACAAATTTTAAGTTAATAAAATATTAAGTGTTTTTTGGTATTTTAAGATTAAAAAAAGAATATAACATATGTGTATAATTTTATGAGTATTTCCTGAATATGAATATAGTTTAGGTATTAAATGAAGAATAAAATATTTATCATTGAAGTTCATGTCTGTTAATTTTTAAAAAAATATGATTAACTACTATAAAAAATATAGCTCAAATAGATCCTTTTGCTCATATAGGTCCTTGGGTTTATTTTATGCACATTGTGTTTGATACAGATTAATTACTCCTAAAATATAAAACAAACTTCTTTATTTCATCTCTCATAAAAAGATTGCTTCAGTGTTTAAATTAAAGCCAATATTATTTTATTTAAAATTAATAAAAATTTAACATAATTATTAATTTTTAAAAGTTTATAATTTCTATTAATTAAAAATATTAAATCTAAAACATTTAAATGCTTTATCTTAACACACAACAATATATCGTAATTTTAATTTTATTTCTCTATGAAGCATTTTTTTATATAATTTTATATAATAAAAATAGATTTCTCCTCTTGATATTTTATCGTATATAAAAGCAAACATGAGTGTTTTTCTCTTCATTCTTTCTTCTCCTTTAAACTGAAGAGAAAATATAGAAAACTGAAAATTCTAAAAGAAAAGAATCAGGGCTGCTAAGGCTTGGTACTTTAATAGACGAGAGAAAAGTTTAAAATTCAAACCTTAAGGAGGTTACGCGTCAAACATAGCTGACAAATCTTCTTTCAAAAACTCAATTTTCTGACACAAAGGGTCAATATAGAAATAAACGTAAAAATATTCAAAGAAATCATTATTATTTTATGCGACAAAAATATTTGAATTCCATATTATCTTCTTACTATAAATTTTTCTTTCACAACCTTTAAAAATAATGCTTCAATGAATATTTCTATAAAATATTTTCTAATATCCTGTGAATAAAATTTCATAGTTATCATTGAGAAATATTTTTGGTTAATAGTATTAATTATTACAAATAATATAATTAAAAATATGAATCCAAAACGTTTTCTAATAACGAAATATTTCAAAATTGATATTATATGCTTGCTTTTATTGTTTGTTAAATAATTCTGAGATGAATATCATATTAGTCAAATTAATCAAATTTAATTTTCAATAATAATTAAATCAAGAATGATAATTAATTAAAAGAAGGACAACCAAATTTCTCTGATTACATTCTTATAATCTTGAATAAAGTAAATCCCTATAGCCCCTCTAACATATTAGGGCTCTACACTATTATTTTAAAAAGAGAAATGTTTTATGTTACAAATAAAGTTATCATAATACAGTATTTTTAATTTAAATATTGAAAAATAAAGAATGATTTAATCTGTCTTCTATCATTTCTTACTATTTTTAATGTATGAGGACTCATGTACGTGTGAAGTATACTTAAAACACCTAGAAAATGTAAAATTGAATTATACATTACAAAATGTATTTGATTAAATTGGAATAATATTTTCTTGAAATAAATATAATGCTAAAATTGTGATTAACACACGACAGTAATTTCAGTGTAAGATGGTAAAATTAATAGTTTTAAAGGAATTATAGGTGAATCGATGGCTATGTGTAATCATTCTTTTTTATTATTTTATTCAATATATACTTAAACTACATTTTGACTTTAAATAAAGTAATGAGAATATCTTAATATTTCCATTTTCATAACAGATATAAATTGAAATTATTAGGCTTGTAAGTAGAATTTGTAATTCATCGTTATATAAGCTATATAAATAATCAAGTTATTAACTAGTAATAATAATTATTAAAATAGTAATCAAGTTATTAAAAGCAATATTTAAATTTACGTGTCGTGTATTTTAAAATGTGGTAAACAAATATAAATTTATGTTTCGCATTATTTTAGATGAAAACTTTATTTTTAAAATATGGACACTGATATTCGGACTTTTCAATATTTTTGTCCTTACCTTAACTAAATGTCTTATATTACTGAGAAAAGCATTCAAAATATCGGCGGGTGGTCAAATATATTCCACTTAAATTTTCTTTTGCAATTTACAATAAAATACGTACGTAGACATATAATTTTTAGGCAGCTTTATGCTTATAAATGTTTTTTAGTGCATTAAATTGTAGTATTTTTACCATACATTGAAGATTTTATTTCATCTTGTAATCATCTAGATATACTAATAAATTTATATTCAGAAATGTTTGAGAAAACATATATTTTATACTTCCAATAAATTACTTATTCGTAACGTAATTTAAATTTATATACATTAAATTTATTGAATACTCTGATTATTATTTTAAGAAATATTCACGATATATTAATGAGTAGGGTATGATAATATTTAGGAGGATATATTCCTTGATTCCAACAGTTTATGACTAATGCATACGGAAATTTTATCATACTCTAGACGTCTGATCATGGACTATAAGAATACTTTGAATCAATTTTGCATAACTGAGTTTGTTCAATATATTCTACTTATTTAAGTTTAGATATCAATATATTCTATTAATTACTTAAGTTATAAATTAAATTAGCTTTGCTGCCTACTTCTTTGGTTAAAAGTTAAGAAACGTAGGTATTAAATATTTTTGTTACATTCTAATCATAACTTTATCAACATTTTCAATAAAAAAAAAATTCAACCTATAAATATGAAAAAAAGATATGATTTTATTAATGATTACATTTTTCTGGCATATATTAAGGAAATATGAAACACTACACAGTTCAAATCAAAAATGGAAACATTCTCTCTCTCAAATACAAAAAATAATTCCAATTTCTTTTTATTGATATTTCATTTTGTTTCGAACTCATGGTAGAACCAATTTTAAAAGTCCAGTTTACAGAAGGATTTAAAGAAATCACCTTATTATTAATGTTAAAATCTATAGCATAGAATTGGAATGCTTAGGCAAATAAATGACATTTAGTTTTTAAGCAAGAAAAGTCCAATGTATTATATATATATAAATGTTGTTGTTGTAGTTTTCAATGACACTTGGCGACTCCAAGCCCTCCCGTCACACAGACCAGGCGAATGAAGTCAGAGAGGGAGGGTCTTCCGTTTTTTTAATAGAGCACCCTCATTCGAAGGTGGAAGTACGACTTTTGGCTCATAGATGG
>JAPDSC010131137.1:0-14372 GCA_026290005.1 Latrodectus geometricus | reverse complement strand
TATATATATATATATATATATATATATATATATATATATATATATATGTGTGATGAACTTGATGTTCAAAATATTTCAGGATTTCTACATTGCAGTAAAGAAATGGGATACAAAATTTATGAAAATTTCAACCAGAATTAAGCGCAATTAAATAAATGATGGGAGCTTATCTTAGCAGCCTTTAGAGCTAAAGTTATTTTTAAGTAACTTTAGCTCTCAAGATAAAAATGAAAATAAAAGAACCCAAAAATTAAATAATTGCTTACTAATATTGCTAATTTTAATATTAAGCTTTCTTAAAATTTACAAATCATTATTAATGTGAATCCTTCTGTTCTATGTCTTAGACTTTTAAGAGTATAATTAAATAAATGAACATTTATTTAAGTTAAATAATTGAAATTTTATTTGGAAATAGATTGTACTATGACCAAGAATTTAACATTTATAGAGTAATTATGATCCATTCTTTAAATTAAGAAAACATAATTATTAAAATTACTTCAAATTATCATAAGCCTTTATACCTTATCAACTTCTGATTTTATTTGCAATTAATATATACAGTTAGAGTAAATAAACTGCAGTTTGACTTTGCTTCATATTGAATTAATGAAAAGAATCATCTATGTATTATTATTATAATACCTATTATGATGATAGCATAACTATGTTAAGCTATATTTACCTTAGAAGGTGAAAATTTATAAGTTTGGAGAAGTACATCTATTGCTTGGTTTGTGCCCTGAATACTTTGTATTTTTAAAGGTGGATATTTCTTGAACATTTGATCCACTTTAAAAAGAGAAAAATTAAATTTAGATGAAAGAAATTCAGCATTCATAGCTTTCTTAATTGAGCAAAGTTTTTCATCATTTTTGTACATTTTTTGCAAACGGGACTTAATATCGCTTTTATATTCACTATTTAAAGAATCTATATATTGATCCATGTAATAGTCCTTGCTAAATACAATACCATTTTTCTGTAAAGCATTAGGTGACATTTTAATAACTTTTGGAAACCTAAAAATAAAATAATACAAATTATGAAACATTACACAATACATTCCAATTGTTACTTTAAAAATGTAATTAAATAATAAAACTAAAAATGAATAAATATATACATATTATTTTTTTATTTCAAATACATGGGATGATTATTTTTCTCAAATCTCTCTCTCACATGGTTTGAAAATAATAAAATATTTTACTTTTATTATTTTTAAACCAATTGTTTAATTCAAAAATATTTAACAATTATAGTAAACCACTGATCTAAAAAAAAGATGCAGATTTATCTCTCTCTTAGTGGCACAGAGACCACAAGGACTAAAGTGCCCATATCTGTTTTCCTGACTGAAGATTCTGGATGCAAAGCATATGTAACGGTTAAGTGGTCACCCTAACATGAAACCCCCAGTGTTCAGTTTCCAAGCACGTTTGGCTCTCAGTTTTATCAACCCACTAAAGGCATGGTAGGTACAAAGCAATCACTTTTTTAATCTATAAAATATCAATGGAAAAAATATTGCTATGCATCCCTCATTTTTATTTCTAAAGTTCAAGGAACAGTAAGTTAGTTATATTTTTGTTAAAAAAAAAAGAAATTGACTTATGTTTTGATTATTTAATAAAAATTAATCAATTAATTAATGACTCCTGCATTATTTATTTGATTACGGAATTTTTTTTTTAGCAATATTTCATTTCAGATATTCAAGTTAATTTATACATACACATAATTTTTAGAAAATAAATTCAAACATAACTTAGTTTTTAAGATGGCTTTTATTATATTGGTATATTTTAAAACTAAAAAAAAAAAAAAAAAAAAAAAAAAAAAAATATAATAATTAAAATATGAATTAGAAGGAATTATTAAAATTTACACTCACAAGTAAATTATAATCAGAGGAGAACATTACTTTTCACTTGAATACCAAAAAGATCAGAAGTTTTGAATAACAAAACCTTTTTTTAAATTCATTTGTCAAAGTGAATTTGTGAATTTTATTAGAATTTATACATCAAATCTAAAAAATCAACTAGAAACTATACAGAGAAAAATTTTATTGACATAAAATTGATAATTAGTTAGAAACCATGTATTTTAAAATGTGTGAATAATTTAAATCATGGTTTATTTCATAAATTACACAAATAATAAAATATTTAAAATAAATTAAAAAAAAAAAAGAATATTCGGTACGCACATACTACATACATTAAATAAAACACTGCAGTTCTTAAAATGTAATTTATATTCAAATAATGGTAGATGAATAAATAAAAAAAATAAAGTAATTTTTATAAAATTCTTGCCTTTATTTGATGATAAATCAATTGTATTTTGGTAGAAAGTATATAGAAATTTATTTAAAAATTGAAACAAAATAATTTTTTTTAAATTTATTTTTAGATCTTGTTGCAATATTAGTCTAGATAACAAAGACTCTAGATGGGTCTAGTGGTATGCAATTGTCTCTTATTCTCCCTTTTGCCAATACTTCATTCTTTTGATAAAGTATGAATACTTATTTCAGTTTGGTTGGGTTTTGTGGCGCAAGGTCCAAAAAGGACAAGCTGTGCTAAATACTTATTTCAGAGTCTATACAAAATTCTATTTTATACTGTCACAGTAAATTGTCTTCCTGAATATTTTCAAATTTTCTGTAGAAAAATAATTTTATTTCAGGAATGGTTGTTAAAAATACTTCTTTCATACCTTAATAGACATTACCAAACAACTATTATACGAATATTCAAGTTAAACTATTTTTCTTTTCATAAACAAACTTATGTTTATTTACACCATAGGGCTTGGTCCACTCATTTTCATTTTTTCTTTACATGTAAAGGGTTAAATCTCTTGTGCTTAAATATTCTAGTCTAATCAGCTAAATTAAGCTGTTTATCACAAAATTTGACTTTAGTGATTTACATGAGCAATCAATGAATCTTATTGCTCTTAACAAGATATGACTTTTCTCAAACCAATTACCAGTTCTTGTTCCAGCATTACACTTCTAAAATATCTGCTTTTCAAAATAAAACTTCATGAGGAGAAAGCTGGCACATTCTCTTTAATTTCTGATAAAATGTTATTTTTATAGAAATATGAAGGATCTTTGACAAAATTTAGAAATTCCTGCTTCCTAATTCTAATTCAAGATTGCTGGAATTTCCTAATTCAAGTAGAACATATCAATGAACAGTTAGGCTCAGAAAGTAGAGAAATATGTTACAAAGCATATGGTTGCCAAATCATTCTTTAAATAAGAGCAAAACTGGAATTGCCAGTTCAACAAATTATCTCAAAAGTTGGCCTGGTCATGGTTACAACAATACATAAGTATAGAATATTTTAATTTTAAAAACAATAGCTAACATAAAAAGCTTTGTTTCTTCTTCGTTATTTAAAAGTGATATGGTCATGAAAGTATATTAGAAAATACATTAGTTTTTCTTTATGTTCCTTATCTCTAAACAGCACTTTATGTTTCTTAAATATTTGAGTTATTTCTTAAATGAAATGTCAACTTTGTAACATTTCATAAAGATTTTAATATTCATTATTCAATTTAACTATAAAAATAAGTTTTATTTCTCCCAAACATATATTTTTTATTGGAACAACTTTGATATACCCCCCCCCAAAAAAAAAATTACGCACAAATCTGGCACTCCCTACGAACTTTTTAGGGTTGCTGTTTTTTATTTTGGTGTTACCAATTTAGGTTTTTTCAGCTTTTAGGTTCTTGCTGTTGTCAAATTTGGTATTTTCTTGTATTTTGTACCATTTTCTTAGTTTTTTTTTTTAAAGTTTTTTTATGTAGTAATTATTTGTATTTAGCGAGAATCCATCTTGGCGAGTAAAAAAGGGCGCCAAAAACAGGTATTATGGTTGGTGAGGGAAAAAAAGTCGCCAAATTTCCGATTTGGGGGGGTATATCAAAATAGTTCATTTTATTTCTAGCATATCTTAAAAACTATAATTTTGCATTTTTTATTTCATTCTAATTTTTGCTCACATTAAAACACAGCATTTTAAACACTTCTGGAAATTTCTAAAGCTAATGTAAAAATACATATATACCAATAGCCTAATAACAAATGAATATGTTCCAAAATTTAAACTGTTATAATTTCAGTTGATTTGCATAGTACAATTAACCAATTTGAGAAATATCCTTCATAAAATAATTTGATAGTAATAATCAAAGACGTTTGCAAGGCCCCCATACATTGAATGTAATAGATTTTAAATGGATATAAAAATATTTTTCATAATTAGTTTTTAATGGAAAACAACAATTTTTCATTAAGAACTAATTTGATATTTGTTACAAATAAAAAATAAACATTTCACCTTACGATGATATTCGCTGTAATATTGGAACACCCTAATTCCATAAGAGCATAAAAACGGTGTTCCAGTAAACTAGAGTTTAATGATATGATAGTGGGAAATTCAATAATGTCACTTAGTTTTAAGTGCTTGCTACAAAATCGAATGTTTTGCGAGAATATTTTATTTGAAATTGATAAAATATTTTTATCCTCTAAAATTATCATCTTAGCTGTAAGAGAAGTGCAATCTAGCAATTCAACCAGTTTTTTAATGCGGGATTTTATTACATCATCAGATGTTATATTAGAACAGAAGCACTTTTCTGTAAACGATTTTAAGCGTATGTGTTTGTATCCGACAAAAAGTTCTCTCTGAATCGCATAACACTTCAACAAATACATTTCTCATGGGTTTGTGTATTTCACTTTACCATTTCAGAAATATTTAAATGCTCCTCATTGTTTGTTTACCTTTCTGCCGGTTAAAAAGCTGCTTAACACTGCCAATCGTTTCGTAAATTAAAATACAGTCAAATGACAGGCGTAACACCAGAGCTGGCACTTTTCCCTCCACGTCTCCGCGGCATCTCGTGCCGGCGAAGCATCTCCAGTAATTTCAGCGTTGCCACTTAATACTACATAATAATTTATCTGCAATATTAAAAAAAGTAGATAGTAACCACTTTTTCGACAGTAATTTGGCAATGAGAAAGAATAAATTTTTATGAAATGCAGACCGTTGTCAGATTGTATTAAATTTTAAGGTAAGTTTCATTATCTAGAATTAAAAGGAAAATATATTATTGGCTTCTTCGTGAATTACTTTCATACAGCATTTTATTTTTTAATCAATCATCTATATGAATACATCTGCCATCGATTTCATAAATAGCTCTTAGCGTGGGTGTTAGTTACCGAAACTGCGGCTCTAAATATTGAGAACAATCAGTAAAATCAAATTTTTACTATTGAAAATATGAATTATATTTCATTATATTTGCTCTAGATATAAATATTTTCTTAAATAAGGAACATAAGAAAGAAAGAAATGAGTAGTATAGTTTTAAATCTTGCATGTTTTTTATTTAATGTTTTATAAAATGAAAATTCATGTTTTTTTTGACGAATCAACTATACAAAGTACACACTAAAAAGAGTTAAAATCATACACTACTAATTATTTTTGTTTGATTACTTTTTTATAAAAGTTTTTTTGTTTTAATCGCAATTCATTAGAATTTGATTTGTATAAAACTTTAATTTAGAATTCATATTCAGTATTTTAGTGTTTCCTTTGACATACATTTAAAAAATTTTTTTTGTCATTTTATTGAAAAAGGGTAAGTTATGTAATTCTGATAATATTGTTAGATATTTGGATGGTCACATTAATACTTTTAGATTAAATTAGGATGATTTAAATTTTTAAATCAATACATTTGCATAGGTGTTTGCAGGTACAAACTCGAATATGCTTTTTTGATTTGATGATTCAAGTTCCTTCAACATATGTAAAATTTTAAATAATTGTTAAAATACTTATTTTCCAACTTTGATTAATGGCTTGTTTCATGAGTAAAGTATATTAATTTAATTATTCAAATAGCTATATCTATTATATACTCATTGAAATTTTCTGCTCTTAAGTGAAAAATAATCTTGTAATGATATTCTTTACATCTAATTTGTAACTCAAAAGTTTAAAGAAGATATATGGAAAAATTTAAAATGTGTGTATAATATTTAGAATGTTTTCTAAATAAGTTGAAACATCAACTTTCATAAAAACTTAAAAATTTTAGAATGAAAATAAAATCAAGAAAGCATATATATTATTCACCTTTAGAAAGATATTCATAGCACTTTCTGTTGTTCAAATCAACTTGTATATTAAATGTATATATCTATATGATAATTTTGTTCTATATATTTTAAAATGTATGTGGTAAATTCATTGATTTTTCTGAATTTATATGTATTATCATATTCTCCATTTTTTTTACTCTAAATTTTTCAGGAAAAATCTAATGCATTTTCGATTGACTAAGAATCTTTTAAAGTTGTCTTATTTTCTTCCAAAGAATATTCTTTCCTTCAGTGTTTTTACTGCAAGAGCTCCAGCTAATATTGTAAAGATAACTTCTTCTAATAATATTTCCTCCTTATTAAGTAAAAGTAAGTAAAATAAAATTATGGCTCAAAATATGAAAAATGTGTTATATTTTGCTAAAAATGTTACAAAATAATTTTTTTTATTTAACAGTTGCTTATTAATTCATCAGCTTGAAAGGTAATTAAATATACTATGAAAGAGCAAAATTAATTTTGTATTAAACTTAATTGAATAGTTAGCTGAGTGGTTATCAATTTGGTCTACAGTTTAACGATTTATGGATTCGATTCCTGCCTAGGACACGGATGTTCGTAGCGGTTGATAGTCTACTAAAGCTAGGTTCCTATCCAATTATAGCTCTTGTGGGCGAAAAAAAGTGTTGAGAGCATCAACCAACCAAATCAAAATAGTGAAACAATCTTATTTTACTAAATGTTTCTTGTTATTTGGCAAGGAGTTACAATATGTTATACTTTTAATTATTTTTGTTGTCTGTAACACACTGCATTTCAAGTGTAAATATTATATTGCTAATCTGTTTATATAAAGCTTGTAATAATAAAATTTATTAACTGTGAGATTGTTCATTTGAAATTTCATGAATTACATCATTGACATATTAAGTGTCAGAAAAATCAGCACCAAACCATAAGGAAACTATCAGTAGCTCTTATACTTAAATTGTTTAATGTATTCATTTTGTCTACTTGAACTAAAATTATCTTTTCCGAATTAATCTTATAAAAACTTTTCAGCATTTGGTAACATTGATTTTCTAACTTATAATACTGTCCAAAAGTTGAATATTTACAAATTATATTTTATTCACCATAATTTTACATGCCATCGTGAAATTATTTCATTGCTATATCTTTCGAAACTATGTATGCAATCTAAAATTTTATTACTGATCTTTACAGTGTTATCTAGATTATTTGTCTTCAATTATTATCACATTTTAACTATTTAAATTTTGAAAAATTTTACAAACAGATTTAAAATCCAATAATCTACTAATATAAAATATCTGCATTAGCACTCTGTTCAACCAATCACATATTCGTACATTAGTACAACTAAACTGATTGGCTAGTGCACTGGCATTCAGTTCAACATTAGCTCACTGAGTTTAATTTCTATGTTATCTGTGAATGTTTCTAGTTATTTTAAGTCAAATTTATACTCTAGATCTTTAAATTGCCTTTAAAGGTCATGGAGTAATAGGAGCAAATGAATTGAAATGAAAAATTTCATGACACTTAAGATGTTACCTTTTGTTGTTAAATCTGTTGATTAGACTTTGTTGCATTTATACTCTTGTAATGTCCTCAAATGTTTCAGCCGTATGGTTTATGCTCTTGCCTTCGGCTCAAAATTCATACATCTATTGGTAATGTTTGACAAAAGATGACTGCATCTTTTATATATATGTATATGTAAAGTCATACTTTTAGAAATATATATATTAACTGAAATCAACTGTGTGCAACCCATAAAATCTATATTCTCAAAAGTTATTTTTAGGGTCAATTGTTTTATAATGTGAAATATTTCAGTTTATTAGAAATTTTAGTTAATTTCTTTAAAACAGATTTTAGTATTAGTATGGCATGCTGTGGAAATGGCTGTGGTCTTTTATTTTCTAAAGAAGACTTGAAAAAGAAACTAACTTCAATGCAATATCAAGTAACTCAAGAAAATGAGACTGAAAGGTAAGATTATTTCAAACTATTAAATGAGTTTTATATTGTTTTTCAAAAAATCTTTTGTAAAAGTAAATGCTTCATATCTGTTTTATAAAAAAACATACATATTTAATTTTGTAAGAAAAGTTAAATATGTAATTTTTTAATATTTTACTAACCGAATCTTATTTTTATAAAATATTTATAATGACCCCCTTAGAATTTATTCTCAGCTAATTAATGTTTTTTATTATTGTTATATTTTAAATTTTGATTAAGTTTTTATTTTGGTAGATTTGTTTTACAGAATTAGTTGCTATAACTATTCTTTCTAAAAATAAATGTTTTGTGGATATAACTTTTTTCTTTAAAAATATATGTCAATATTTTTAAAAAGTGATCTCATTATTTTTAAATTTTTGTAAAACATTTTGTTATTTTTTTAAAAAATAAGTTTGAAAACTATTTTGAGTGACGTATGAAAATTATTTACATTTTCTAAAAATTATTTTATGAATTTCGTTTTTATCATCTGACTTTTAGTAAAAAAATAAGATTTTCTTTAATTTTTTTTTTAAATCAGATTTTAACTTTCCTTTTTAATACTGTGCCGTATACAATAGACACTCATTTTTACAAACTTATAGGAACAGGTAAAGCAGTTTGTAAAATAGAAAAATAATTCATTAGATTATAAATGATTTTCTTTTGTCAAATTTCTTTTTCTTTATAAATAAAATATTATTAGGAAGAATTATTTAAAATTCACTTTTAGAAACATGTGCCAAATAAGATTCATACTTAAAAAACAATACTTTTTTTCATTTTATTGTTTGGACTTCACTATACAGTTTTCTAAAGCTTATACCGTGCTTTTAAATTTTTAGAGCTAATTATTTGATGCTGAAATTTTTATGTTCAACTTTATAGCAGAGCTGTTGGATTTCTCTGTAATGACTGGACTGTTTCTTCCTCTCATTTATCTTAGCTAAACAAGCAAAGCTTTTTCCAGTTTAAGGTTTTGCTTCTTTAAATTATTTTCAAGAGTAAGGTTACTGTTTCTTTTCACTGGTACTGCCTTTTTTAGATTTGTTTCCTTGTTTTTAAAAATGTTTCAAGAGGTTGTTCTTTGGAATTGCATATTTTTATGACAATTTTTGTTTTTAATATTTTTTCCTTTACTTTTAGTATTTTCTTTTTTATGTCAATTGGGATACACATGCTTATCTCTTCAATTGTGACAAATCCTAAATGGGATAAGCTCAATCTTTCTCGACTAACGAAACTTCATTAATATAATTTTTCAAATGAAATAAACCAACTACAGAACAAGAGAGCACAAACTTATGAAGAGTTTTTTACTTTTATTTGTTCTAACATATGGGGTGGAGAAAAATTTTCCTTCTTTCTGTGACCTTACATATTGGAAACCAGTTGAATTTGAAGTATCAGATCATAAAAAATAAAATAAAAGGAAAAGAAAACTTAAAAGTTAGTAAAAAAGAGATTTTTCAAAACTTTAGTTCATTACTGGAAGTTAAAATTATCATTATGTCTGTGGTTGACAAGGTAAGGACTAACTACTGGTTTGTTAAAATATGAGTGTTCGTAAAAGCAAACATCTATTGTATATGAAACATTGCGCATTAAAATGGCTAACTGTGATGAAGTATGATAATTATCAGCAATCATACAACATGTTTTGTCTAATAATGGTTTCATAAGTGACATTTGTGTCCTTCCTGTATAAGTTAAATTTAAAAAAAAGTAATACTCCAGTTTTATTCTTGTGCAATGTAAATGTCTAAAGTGAAAATTTTTTTGTGGCACATGTTAGATCCTTCCTCGTATACTCTTATAGAACTTCAAATTTTTATTTACAAGCATATCATAATCTGGAATGTGTAGTGAAGGAAATTTTTCACTCAGTTGTTGAAAAGGGGGCCATATTTTACAATTTGCATTGGGATGTACTCTCATTCCCTTTATATTATGTTATTTTTCTATGAAAATGTTAAGACTTTTATATTTAATTTAAAAGAAAAAATGTATACTCTATTAATTTTAATGTTTTTTAAATGACTTTTTTCTTAAATTTTCATATATATAACAGCAATAACACTCTAGTAATCTTCCTTGCTTGTTTTTGTAACCAAATGTAAATATTTATAGCTTATATATCTGTATTTAAGCTATAAATATTTATATCTATATTTATATCTTATTTATATATCTATATTTATAGCTTATATATCCATTCTATATCTGTTTTAATTAATCTCTTGAATATTTATAAGAAGTGTTGTTCAAGTTTTGAAGACATCTTGCATTAGCATACACTTCTTTAAGATACTTTTACAATCAATAAAATAAAACAATTTAATAACATTAGAAAAGACTTATTTTTGATAATTCAGTCATACCTAAAATATGAAAGCTTTAAATGACATTGTATTTAAGATTTTTTGATGCCCAGTTATTGAACAAAAATTTTATTCAAACATACGTTCATAAATTCCTATTTATTTTCTAACTTTTGTAACTAAACTAATATAAAAAATGTAACAAATACTTCCAATTATGCATTTTTTAGGTTGTATTTTAGTGGTTGTAAAGTTTGACATTATCACATAAGTTTTGTATTTAACTCATAAAAATAATGGATTTTTGTTCTATTGAAATTTTAGGCCTTTTAGTGGGAAATATTGCAATCACTTTGAAAAAGGTGTTTATACATGTGTTGTTTGTAATCAGGATCTTTTTTCTTCTGAAGCTAAGTTTGAATCCAAATGTGGTTGGCCAGCTTTTTCTGATGTAATAAATGCTCAAAATGTTAAGTTTAAAACTGATTTAACTCTTGGTAAGTTGAAATAATTCTTATTTAAAAAAGCTCTAAGTAAATTGTTCAGTATCTCTTGAAATTCAATTTTCTGTTTTAAAATTGAAATTTTTATTTCTTTGCAAATTGCTATTTATTGTATTTATTCTTTTCCATTATAATGATTGAGACTTTCAGCTAATAATTTTTGCTGCAGTTTCTAATTATGAAAAACATTCATGTTTATATTATTATAAATAATCTTTTTTTAGGCATTCAAAAATGATTTTAAGATTTAATATGATAAAATTTGAATTGTAAAACACTACTATATATGATTTTGCATAGAAAATTTTGTGTTTGGTTAAAAATTCCATCATATTTTTTAATTTTCATTTCAGTTTTTGTTATAAGATTAATATTTTAATTAACTGTTTGAAAATAATTAGTACCATTCATGATTTATTTCAATTCATTTAGCTTTTATTAGCATGTTATTCTAATTTATAATAATTAATAAATTGCATTTTTAGATCTCTCTCCAAATAATTAAATTAATTTCTTAAAAAAAATTCAATGTCTGTTAATGATTAATTACTCTATTTAAAGTTTCATTTTTAAAATATAATTGAATTTAAAATCATTTATATATCATGCTATCTCTTTTTTCATTTAAATAAATTTGTATGAAAATTTTGTTGGTATTGATTACAAATGAGAATTTTTACAAAGATCTATAATCACTTTTCTGTCCCAAGATTTCTATTTTTTTTAATCTAATTGTATATATATATATATAAAAAAATAAATAGTTTATCACTTTTGTCCTATAAAAAAATTATCTAGAATTAGATTTATTTAAGTTCATTAATTTTACTTATAATATAAATTTAAAAATATTTTATTTTAAAGTGATTTATTAGACCTTTTAATGTTTTCAATTGTAAGATTTTTTTTTACTCTTTTATATATTAACTTTTGATTGGAAAATTATTTTATCAGCTTTACCATGTATTTTCTATTGCTTTCTTTTGAACATTTTACTTTTAATTTTACTATACTATTAAATAAAAGTGTTTATTAATTTATTTCATTATTATTTAAAGTGTTGCAAAATCACCATTGTGATTGCAAAACCAATAAAAGTTTCTTGTTAGTGGTTTGCTAATTTATGTTTCCACCAGAATATAAATTTTTATAATTAAATTTTGTTTCAAATAAATTTTGCAAGATATTTTTATTATTAATTATGTTGATTATTATCCTTTAGTAATGGAAATTTAAAAAATTTTCCTTTATATGAAATTAAAGTTCAAATCTTCTTATTAATAATTTTCAATTATCAATGTAATTAAATTTCTATCATGAGTAAAAAATTTATTATTGTTAAGAAATTCCTAAATTTTGAACAGTTATAATTAGAAATTTAATAAAGTTTTTCAAATAACTTACATTTTTTTATCAATCCTCACTTTCCTGTCTCAGAAATTTCTGTTTTCATGGAACTTTTGAGTGTCAAGGCATTCTTTTAATTTCATGCTTTCTAATAAGTTTTTTGTAATTTTTGAATAATTTATAAGGAATAACTAGTTGATGGTAGAAAAAGGAAAACTTAAATTTGCATGCTTGGAATGGTTTCTGGTACTCTTCAATTCTAACGCAGTAGATGTAGAACTATTAACTCTTTACTAGAAAAGACTTAAAGAGTCATTTCTCTTTTTCTTTTCTTTTGTGATGTCCCTTCTCCTATAGTTAGTTGTAATCTTCTTCTCCTAACTATGCAACCAGATATGAAAAGAATTGAAGTGTCTTGTTCAAAATGCGGAGCCCACCTTGGCCATGTCTTTGATGACGGACCAAAACCTACTGGTAAACGTTACTGCATCAATTCTGCATCCTTAGACTTCAAGAAAGCCGAAGATACTCCTTCAACTGTCTCCTCATGAAAATCATTATTTGCTGCCAGGACGTTTTAATGGATTAAAGAGTTTGATATATATTTTCAAGCTCCTTTAGTGGTAGGCATTGCTAAAAAAACAACTTTATATACATTTAAAGCTATTTTATACTAACCTTTCTCTAAGTATTTTACATGTTGATGTTTTCTAGATTTTGGGTGAGGTAAATTGTTTATGAATCTTATTCAAAGTATTGAGAGTTATTGCCATACTTAGGTTTCATTATATTTGTTATGATTTTTAGTTTAAGTGTTACTTAAGCAAAATATGTTTAAGCTCAAACAAAAAGTTGGAATAAAATCTTGCTCTATAATTTAAAATGAAACTAAAATAAGATTTAAATTTTTCATGCTGTTAAAATGTTAGTTTATGTTAAATTGAATGTTAAAATTGTAATGTAAAATAAATATTGAAATTGAAGTCTCTTTAAAAAATTATACAGTAAAAATCTATAAGATATTCTGTATTATAAACATTGTTTTATCTGTTTCATATTAATGTTTAATAATTCATTTATTGCTTTTAAAGGATTGAGTAATTTATTATGTTTAAATAAAGTATACAGCAACTGATTAAACTTGTTTGGAAAAAATAGATTTTATGTATTAAAAGCCATGTTATTTTATTATTTCCTATCATAATATGGAATTAATCTTAATTAAATAAACTAAAGAACAAATTTTCTTCATTACTTAATGCATTTATTTTTAATAACTCAAAACTAATTTTATTTGTAAATAAAAATTTCTATTTGTGTAACTAATTCATTTTATCCAGTTATTGTTGAATTATAAATATGTGTGCATATAAATATCTACACACATATTGAATTGGTTGAATTATTTTTTTGTTATCAAATTATTTACTTGCAAAATATGTGATACTTTTTAACATTGCAAGAGCATATTGAAAATAATTCTAAATTTTTTATATTATCATTTGTTGTCGATTGTAATTAATTTTTAATAATGTATTTATATTTTGCACAAAATATACATTATGTAAATTGTATTCCAAATTAATATAATGCTTCTTGTAATAGTTTGTGATTTTAATAAATCTTATGATATATCTCAGTTGAAATTTATTGTATATAATTTTCACAATTATGAACATAAGATTGATAAGTAAAGAAAAAATGAATGATATGCTTTTAAAAATATGAATTGTTTTTTTAAGTGAATATATATTGACATTGAAAAAATCTTATTTGAATAATTAAAGATTTTAAATATTGTTTTTTTTTTGTGGAGGTTTTTTTTTTAATTATATTTTATTTATTTTTATTTTTTTTTATCTTAGATTTTATTGTGATAATTTTTCTTGTATTCATTCACTGTTTTAAACATAAAAGTCGATTTGATTCATAATGTAGGTTTTATCTTAAAGAAAAGTTATTTCATACATTATGTGAAGTGATTGAATTCTATATTTTTATGTGTT
>JAPDSC010131132.1:532520-573539 GCA_026290005.1 Latrodectus geometricus | reverse complement strand
ATATATACTATTATTAATTTCATGAAGAGTGGTTTAATATGAGTTTATTTTTGATAGTGTTTTATAAATAAAATATTGAATTAAAAGTACTAGCTGTTTCAATTTCAATTTGTTATTTTATTTTAATTTACCTATACAAAAAACCTGTAGGAAATTAATTTAAGGCATAAAATGTTTTAGATTCTGATTGTTTCATATATATATATATATACTAAATATTTATATACTTTTTAAATAAGCTACATTGTTATTTCAACATGATGTCAAAATTTAGGACTGTGTATTGATAGAGGGATAATACGGAACCCTTACAAGGCAACCAGTGACAGAAATTTTTTATTATTAAGAGGCCAAAAAAATGTTCTGGTCAAGGTAACAGCTGCCAATTTTATGGATCAAGGAAGTTTCGTACAATATCGGTAATATATTTTTATATATTGTAAGCAAGAAACATAGCTCGATTGCAGAGTAGAGCGTAACGCAACAGAAACGTAACAGCCACTATTTTAAGTGCTGTCAATCCAAGCAACATATGAGATATGTATCCAATCGCATTCTCATTTATCACTATAAATGATGTCCCAGTATGATGATGTTGAATGTAAAGTCTCATAAAAATTGTTTTGAATATTATGAAAGAACAATATATTTTGCATACTGTAAAAGAAGTTGCAACTCTATCTTAAAAAAAAAGGGTATCATATGATGAATTTGCCAAAGTTTTTAAAAATTAGAGAAATATTTTTAAATATCTAAAAATCAGAAAGTGTATAATGGTTATAGAACTTGATTAGAATTCAGTGTAAAAAGTTAAAAGTATACAGAAATGTAAAAATGGTCAAACATGTAATAAATACTTATGATATATTGCAATTAATCAAAAGTCATGGAAATTATTATGAGTAAATTAGTGAATTATGTTACTTAAAATGTTGGTTTTGAATAGTATAATAACGTAAGTTAAACAAAACAATGTTATTTTTATGGTACAAATCCCTCTTATCAAAAATTCAATGGAAAAGATTCGCTGAAATTAAGCTTGAATTATAGCAAGAATTTCTTATGGAAACAAATATTATCTTGCTTTAAAAAAGCTATGTATGTTAGCTACGTAAACATCAAGCTTAAAATTGTTTTTTATAAGGTGATTATCACATGACTTGTTTTGTACGAATTAGAAATAAGACTAAAAGTGATTCTGCGTATAAGAATATGGAAAACGAAAGTATTAAAAAATATGCTCAGAGCAATTTTTTAAAATAGTCGTGGTAGAATTAGAATAAAGAATTATGTGATAAATATAAAGAATTGGGAATTGTTAGAATTATTAAAAAAAATCCAGTAATATGGATGTATACTGAAAATTCTGGAAAAAAGAATTCAGTAAAGAATCAAAAGAAGATGAAAGAAAGTAAAACAAATTTATAGAAGCCTCTGATAGGTTTGGAGATATCAGTTACAAGCAAAAAGTACTAACAAAAGGAAATGCTCAAGAATTTTACAAGAAGTCAAGGCTTTACAATGATGTGACACTTTAAAAAAAAAACGAATAAATAATATTGATTCCTTTACTACACTTGGTAATAGGCTTCTTTGTTTGGTACACTGTCCCATTGAACTAAATAAAATTAAAACTGATAAAATTATAGTATTCCTGAATGTAAAATATTCAAACTATTTAATGTTAATAACTTAAGGATTAGAAGACATCCGCTTCATGAGACTCGAGAAATGAAAAATTTTATAACATTTAATTAAAGAAGAAATAATTGTGGAAATTCAATAATATAATAAAAGAGAAACTTTTAAGAAAAGGGAGTGTATATCTAAATTGTATCATATGAGTGAGTGAAAGTTACAGCAGGCAGTAATAAGAATTAAGAAATGTGAAAATTTCATTAAAATTTTGGCTTAATTTTAAATGATTTTGAATTTTAAACAATCACCAAAAAACTAAGAACTGCTTTTCTAAATCTTTTTATAAAAAATTATAAATAACATTACTATGACTTTTTGTTACTATGACCATGGGTTTGCTTTGCCAAAAAATAAAACGAACGTCAATGAATGAATGAAAATTGTTTACCAAACCTTGGGGTAAAATAAATTTCTAAACGCTGAGAATGCATGGCCGCAAATTCGGTCATCATTCAAAGTGATGGACTCAACATAAATTGATGCACTCTTATAGAAAGGATGCCTCTTTCGAAAAGAAAATTGATTTGCGTAATAAATGGTTTCTGATTATTTTTGAAAAATAGACCGTTTTACTCTACCTAAAGTATATTTGATTTCCCTTCAGATTGTTAGCGTTCTTTATGAGAAGAAAATAAGACGAATCAGATAAGGACCCAAATCATTGAAGGCAGAAATATTTTTTAGCTCCATTTTTCCACTGACATTTTTTTTTTGTGTAAAAAATATTCAAAACAAAATTTTTTCATGTAATTTTTATTCGAATATTGTATTTTCCATTCAGATATTTTCTCACTGACTTCTCTTTACTGCATGGCAACAGCAAAATTAATCTCAATAGATATATATATTTAATAAATTTGATATACCTATTAAATATAGATATCATATCAGAGAAATTAAAAATGCTGGCTTAATTTTAAACTACATATTTTAATTAAATTGTGAATTTTTATTTTTAAATATGAGAAAAGTTACGCTATCATTCAAATTACCCTTAATTTTCTTGATTATTTTCAGATAAAATACAATAAATTATATTTTTCGTGCATTTCATAAACACTAAAAAGTTTTAATAATTACATTGAGATATTTGTAAACATACTTTTTGAAGAAAAATAGGAATTTTTAAAAATTATTCGGAATAAAATAAAATCCCTGATGAAAATGCTTTTAATGTCAAAACTGTAAGAAATTTTTTGAATTTTAAATCCTCTTCATCTAAATTCTTATCACAGAATTTGGATAAAGAACCTCAATCATAGAAAATCACAAATTTTTATTCCAAAATAAATTATTACATAAATGGTAATATAATTATTTACAACAAATAATAAATTCTAACGATTCAATTATTTTTCGGTATCCAAATACATGATTTTTTATTACACTAGATAAAATCTAAGAATGTTTTATATTTTCCTTTAAATTATAACAATAATTTGTTTAAGATAAGCTTATCGCTTGATCAAAGTTTCGGTAACTAAAGAAAATCCAATTTAAATTTATAAAAAGACTAATTATGTTTTTGCTTAGTAAAGAAGTTTTAAATTCAAATTTAACTGAATTATGATGCAAATTTAAAAAAAAGTACTCAAAATACAGTTTAAATATTTCTTAATTTAAAAAATTAAAGCATGAAAGAAAACATATTAGCAATATTCAAACATGGTCTCATTTAGTTTTAATAATATTATCAACGAATTTTATAAATATAAATTTCAAAATCTTGTTATCATATTTAAACAATTTAATTTTAATTTATTTTACAGTTTTCATAATCATAAATCACAATTCCAAGCTATTCAAAATGGGACATTTCGAAAAACAAATGTTTTCAAACATTGATTTATAGTATATGATCAGATAACTTAAATTATTAAAAATTCGTAATTTTTGTAACAGTATTCTAGAAACATATTTCAATATATATTAATTCGGTAAAAATAAATCTATGATAGATTTAATTTTACTGAATTAATAAATATTGAAATTAAAAATGTAAGTCTTTTTCTTGAAATTTTACAATGCCAAAATCATCAATAACAATTATTCTCATTGTATTATTACAAATTTATTGTGTGATATAATTAATTTTATACTTTTTGCATTGAGAGTAGAATCGCATTCTCTTATTAGTTCTTTGTTTTCCAATCAGTCATTTCATTTTTAAATTAAAAATGGATTTTTTTAAAAATTTAACATTTATTATGGGATACAAGGTAAAATTAAATAAAGTTTTAGGACTATTTGAAAATATTACGATTCCTTAATTCTGCTAAATATAATATTTGGCACGCCTTAGTTTGTTTTATATGTCAGTTTGAATTGTTGTTAAATTGGGCTGAAAACATTTACTTGAATGTAATATTTAACTAGTGTGATTGACTAGTTTTTAATGCCTTTTGCGTTGTATGTGTTTTTAAGAAAAGTCTTCCCATGTAATTACTCCCTTAAAAATGTTATAACATGATATTAATAATATGAATATAATCAAATTTATAAAACTAAATCATTTTGTGTATTTTATGAAATTAGAAAATTCATAAAAGTAAATGAAAGGCACCGCAATGAAAAATTACTTAACAGGATTTTAAAGTCTGCTATAAGTAATTAATAAGTGAAATATAAGTAGTAATAAAAGATATCAAAAATATAATGATATAAATAATATTAAGTAAAAGATTCATTTTTGTGTATGTACTTTCAGAATTTTATGAATATTTTTTAACAAAGTATGTTTTTGAATTAGATTAGAAGATTAACTAAACACAAAGAGAGAAAAAGAAAGTGATTGTGTGTATGTGTCTTAGATTATGAAATATTATATAATATGTATTAAATATCTCACTAAAAACATTTAGTCATTAAGTAAATTACTATATTTTAATATTAATACTATAATTAATTATGATGTGTACAAAATACAACTATTGAAAACTAGTTGTAGATGTGAAAGATTGTAAAAAGTGAAACCATAATCGTAATGTGTAGAAATTTGCAGGGAAGAAAAGAGACGTAGTAATCGTGAAAAACAAACAATGGAAATCAATATATATTATCCGCTCATTTTGATCGAGATTAGTATTTCTTGACTGCAAGACTGTTAACTCTTAAGTCACTGACTAGAATTTAATTTAGGATTAATAAAATACACTTCTTTCAAAACAAGTTTTTCAAAAAATATTTAATAAGCAAATTTTTGAAAAAAGAAATTTTACTTGTTTAAGACAATAAAAATTAAAAATATAAAAATTATATATTTTTAAGAAATTTTATAGTAACTTTATTTGCACAAAAATATAAAATACTTGCTCTTATTATGAAAGAGAAGTTCATATTTTTAAATTCGTAAGTGTTTTAAAAAGTTTATAAAATATTTAGTTTCGTTTCATTGAAAATTTACCTACTATAAAGTAAATGCTAGGAAGAATTTTAATTAAATATTAAGTGCCTTAACATTTAATTATGTGAAAATAATGACCATAAATTGACCTGAAAATACTGATACTTAATCCTTAAATAATGAACTTAAAATATGGAAAAATAACTGATAAACATTAGCAAATAAAAGAAGTGGAATAGTTTTAAATCTATTCAGATTTATTAAAATTGCTTATTTTAAATAAAACATTTATTATATATATTTCAATTCCTTTACTTAAATTTTAATTTATAAATTCATTCTTCTAATCTAAACATATGGAATAGATATAAATTAATAAAATATATTTTGAGCTCTTAAAATCATTGCTAATGTCTTCAAGATATTTATTTACGGATAAATTTTTAATTTATGATATTCATTACAAATTGTGAATTTCATATATAGAGACATATTAGAAATTTGAGTTATATATTTACAAAATGACTTTAACATAATAAAGAATTTAAAATATATTATTTTCTAAACGTTAATACAATTTTAATCAACCGTCCTTAAATAGAAAAATTTAAAATCCAATTAACTTTTATAATTAATTTGTTTTATGGTAAGTGTTAGAGTAAAAGCTAATTTTTTAAAATAAATAATACAATAAAAAATAAAGTATTTAACTTAACAAAAATTTTAAACTAATGAAAATATTAAATTTTAGAACTTTATTCATATAAAAAGACAATTGTCTTAGTTATGGGTAAAGTTATGCCCTTATAATTGTGGATAATTATTAATGAATACACATGAGAATACAGCAATAATTTTAGTACCTACTGATAAAACTTTTTCTGGCAAAATTCTCTTTAATTTTTATTTAGTAAATTATTTTCTAATGAATATTTTAGCAATTTTTATATCAAAGTTACTTTGTAACTCAATGAAAGCTCAGATATTTCATATTTATTTGATATTATTGGTTGGAAATTTGATAAGATAAAATAAGCGAATCAAAATTTGTTATTCACAAAATTAACAAAATTAATATTAATTTACACAAAATTATAGAAATTTTCTATATGTTTAGTAATTTTTCATTTCTCTAAGTCAATTTATATTTATACGGTGCTTTGAAAAGTTTCAACATTTAAAATGTAAAATCATTTATGAATACAATAAATTAATCAATGCTCTTTACTATGCCTTTGTTTCATGTTTTTATGTTTAAGTAATTATTCAATAGGATTATTGTGCTAGCTTTAATGTAAGTGATGTTGCTTATATGAACTAAAATCAACCCATTTAATGTTTTAAATATTACCTTTAAGTAATTGTGAGTTTTAATGGTATTTTTATTTCTATTTAAATTTATTATAAAACAAATAAAAAGATATTTAAAAAAAGTTCATAAGAAATATTGACCTTTGTATAGTAAATTCAGATAAAATGTATGATCAGTTGAGAATATATGAAAATTGTTAAGATAAATATTTAATAAATTAAGTATTAAAAATAAATAAAGTAAATGAATGAATATCCACTACTAAGCTATAAAGTTGAATATTTATGTTTATAACAATGTGTCAATATTTTAAATATTATTTATGACTATTTTTCTATACTGATATATAAGGTATCGTTTCAAAAATTTGATTTCCTCTTTTTCTAGACTTCATACACGCAGAAAAGGAACATGAATATAATTATAAAGAATCGTTTATGCATTTAAACAATATATATTTTACTTTGCTTTGAATAAACTGATGGCCAATTTTCTTGATTATTCTCAATTTATAGTTGATAAAGTATTTTTGATAAAGTTTCCTTATATTAAAAATCTGAGATGCAAAGCAATGATTATAAATGTAAATTTCCTCTTCTCTAACTTGAGTCGCACTTCAATTTAATTTCATGATATTAATTAATTTTTTAATGTGAGTGTAATAAGTTAGTGGTTATTCTTAAGTGATTACATCTGAAAAAGAAAAATGCAAAAAATTATAATAAATTAGAAATTGTTTTAAAATATCTATATCAATTTTCTATTATATTTTTTTACACCCTTTAGTACTAAAATAAACTAATCTTATGTTATGACACTGGGCTTATATCAAGCACAGAAAATATGCAGATATTTCTCACAGGTAAAGGGTTTAATTCATTTGCATTGTAAAAACACTACTGTTATTCAAAAAATTAAATAATGCAATTTTAAGTCTATTCATTAAAAATTATTATTGTAAAAGTTTTCAAATTTAATATTTAAATATTTTTTTTTTACTGTCTTAATAATATAAGAAATAAGTTAATTTAGGTATTGCATGGTTTTACATGCTTAAATGTTTTCCGACTTTAAATTATTATTTAACACGTAAATATATTTTAAAAAGCTTTCTGCATGTTACTCAAAAGCATTTATCTTTAAAACTTCAAGTTATTTACTAAAAATGAACACAAACCACTTATTTTATCATTAACGATTTAAGTAATTTCGTCATCTAGTCCAATTAATATCTAGAATATTTTTCACTCAAACAATAGGAATTATTTAAAGTTTTGTACTTATGGATTAAACTTTATAAATATCACCTAAAAATATACATCTCTTTGTTTTTTTGATAATTAATGACTTATATAAGAAGTTTTAACAGTTTACTGAAAGAAATATTATTCAAACTTTCAGAAGAAAACACTTTCTGTGATTTTCATGATTTGTTATTAGAAAATTATTTAATATTGTTTGAAAAAAAATACTTTATAAATCTATAGAAATATTTGAATTAGTAAAAATTAAAATATTTCATAAAATTAGTGTTATAAAAATTTTTAATATTACAATAAGTATTTAATTTTCCAAAAAGTCATTAATTTTCAGAACACAGTTTGTTGATTATGAAATAGGGTATATTTTATTATCTATTATTTATGCATTTACTTTTTCAATAATATTTCAATATGTTATCCATTGGAATAAATTGATTTTTCAGAATTACTAATTCAGAAATCAAAATGCATTTTTAAAACATAATTTTATTTTTGAATGAAATCCATCTAACTAAAATAAATAATTTAATATTTGCACAGATTTGGTATTATCTCTTAAAGATGAAAACAATAATGGCATTGCCAATTATAAGACTGCAAAAAAAAATTTTCATGCTTATGAAACTTTCAAAAATAGGCTTAAAAGCATTTTCCTTATAAATAAAATAATGAATTAGACAAACATAATTAACACTTTTATATGAGCTATATTTTAAGAAAAAATATGAAGAGATCATTTTGTTTTAATATATAATTATTTTTTTCATTTCGCTTCATTATAACTTGACAATTCATAAGTATTTGGATAAATGACGCTATTTTAATTAATATATAAATTCACACTTAATTCGTAAAATTCGTGAAATATGAAAATAAATGTATAATCAATTACACATATTAGTAGTTGAAAAATATTTTTTGAAATTTGTTTTAATTAAATTATCTGTTAATAGACAAATTGATTTACGATGTTTCACAAATGAAAGCTTTTAATTGGGTTATGGAAGCAATTTTTTCAATGTTTATTATTTTGTCGTATTAAAAGTTTGATAAACACTGTTTTAATTACTTAGGATTTGATTAATATCTAATAAAGAGGGTTTAACTACAATATAAAATACTGTAACTATAAACATTTACTTTTCTAACATAAACTTCCTTTATTCCTAAAATTTTCTTAGCAACCCTTTTTGAAGAAGAGAATTTCAATTTCTGACAATTTCTTACAATTTTTCTTACGATGCAAAGACGGGTTCAATAATTTATATGCTTATAAACCTTATATTATTATCTACATTTTGCTGAACATCATCCAAACATGACTTTATAATAAAGTTAAACTGAAATTTATGCATGTTTATTAACATAAAATAAATTTATTTATTTATATATATTTTTGTGTGTTATTAAAAATACTATTTAATAATTTATAAATTTAATACAACTGGATATACACCGAGTACAAAACTGTAGGGGTATAATTGGAAATTAATATAGCATTTTTTAACAAGTTGAATGAAATATTTTTGACAATTTACACAAAAGTGACGCAACAAATCTAAGAGCAAACACTAAAAATTATGCAATGAATATAAAATTACTCTATAATGGGGGAAAATATCTTTAAAAAATGAATTTTGTAAACATTACCTCCATTTTGACTGAAATGAATAAAAGCAAAAACCAATTTACGTTTAAATTATAATTGTATGATAAAAAGTTATTTCGATATTACAGCAACGATGTTTCTTTCATTAGTATAATGCATTAGAGAATTTTTAATGCTAAAACTAAAAATTAAACATTGCTATTATAAAATGCATTTTACTTTTATTTTTATGATAATTTATTTTATATAATCAATCATTTCATTTTAGCTCTTATTATTTTTTTTTTAATATTTGCCATTTAGATTGACGTCAGTTATCACGTATTCATTTGATGTTAGCTTGTTTTTGAAATACAAAATTGATTAAATCAATATTATTTGATAAATCCTTATGAATTTCGAGAATTCATAAGGATGAAAATTTCTGTTCATGTTTCGTTAGCATTTTAACCATATGTTCATATGTTATTACAATGAATTAAAGACATTATTTTTAAAATACATGAAATAAAAATTTTATTTTAAAATTAATTGCCCATGTAAAATGAACACATCATTCTCACAATTTATATCAAACATATATATATTTATAAAATTTTTGATCAGTATGTTTTCCAAAATGAATACGTTCCAGTTCGTAAATTTTACCTCATCCTCTTTTATTGTAGAAAATTTTGTGTATTTTTAAAGTCAAGAAAATTCCTTTCACTCTATGGGATTGAAACAAAATCGAAATAGTTTTCCTCTCCCTCCTTTCAGGTAACTTTTCTATCAGGATGAATTGCTCGGTTGGACTTCTCGGCGATACCTTCTGAAAAAGCAACTTTTTCATGTTCAATAAAGCATGGAATTTTTGCTGCGTTTTTGACCTTATCTCCAAGGGCCATTTTTAGTTTGGCGCAAGATAGAGAGGAGAGTGGTAATAACTTTTTAAGTTTTCCACACGTAAATATCTTGGTTCTTTCAACATTTGTTGTCAGATTTATAGCTTTTTTCTGCTTTTAATTCTAGATGTGGCTTTTAAAAGATGCTCAAAAAACACACAGCGATAACCTGAGAAAAATAACATGTTATTGACAGAGAAATTTATTCATGTTTCCTGATATTTGCCTTGTTTCACACTTTTAGTTTTCCTTGCAACTTATTTTCTTTCTCTTCATTTTTTAGATGGCTATTATTTTTTTTTTTCATTTGATAAACGAAGTCAGCAGGAAATTGTCCATTATAATATTTCCTATACTTACAAAGTATATTTATAAAATTAATGAAATAATAAATAGAATCACATGTTTTAATAGTATAGTAATATTTATTTAAAATAATAATAGAATAAAAAGAACGAAAGAAATTTTCAAATTAGTATACACACCTTAAAATATTTAAATTTTTGTTAGTAATGCAATTTTTAACGACATAATATTAAATAATCTAAAAATTGAAATTTTTAATAATCCATAGAATAACTTATTTTTAATAAAATTTATATTCAGTTATTAAAAATATTTTAAAATAGAAATAAAATACTATATTTTACAAAATTTAACGAAAATAATAACAAAATAATTTTATTTTCTTTCTTAAAAATAAATGTTGTCATAATTTCAAACTTTATTTTAATTAGATTTAATTCTAGCCTTTATTTTAGCTTAAATTTACTTCATATTTTTAAGTTATTTTCAGACCATATAGATTTGCTTCATTTTTCGTTATTTCTACTGAAAAAAACATTTCTAAAATTTTTAACTGTTAAATTAAAAGAGGTGTTTGGGCAATCTTACAACTTAGTAAAAATGTATTGAAAATTTAGATTTTATAAAACTACAATATTTTATAAATTGATTTGTTAGCTTAAAATATTTACTCTTTTAGATTAAAATTATATAGAACATTTCATAACACATATTTATAAAATATCTTCTATTTTTTTCAAATACGTATTTCAGTGTTCAAAGATATACTGTAGTTAATTGAAGTATATTGCACAAATAATAGTATCAACAAATTTTGTTTCTATTTAATACTTATTTCGTTGAAAAAGTACTAGACAATGATGTTGAATAATCAAATTAATATAGTGAAGTAAAATACTAATGATAAAATTTTTTACTGTTTAGTTGTTCAAATATAGATAGCAATTTTACAAAAAAAAACAATAAAAACAATAATAACAATTAGTTAAATGTTTTTTGAGTTTGATAAATTTGACAAGATTACATTTTAAGATTCTTGTAAAATAGGGATTGTGAAATCAACTTGATATATTACCAAAATATAAAAAAATTAAAAATTTTAATATAATCTTGTTAAAGAACTATATTGTATAAAAGATTTTAAAACATTATCAGTAATTCAGATATTATTACACAAAAGTTTATACAAAAATATTTATGTCCATGTTTTAATTACTCATTTATGCATTCATAAAACATTTTCTTTATGCACTTATAAAAATATATGTAACTAAAACAAGACAAAAGGTATTTTAATTTTTCAACACTGTAAGTTTGTATAGCTTAATATAGATATACATTAAGATTTTAATTGGAAATTAATCCTAAGAATATGTATTTTTAAATGATTAAAATATGTAAACTCTTTCAGAATTTCCTTTAGAATTCTAAAAAACTAACAGAAACATAATCTTGTGCATATGGGACAAGAATATAATTATCTATCAAAAAACATGCTTAAACATTCCATTAAAAAATTAGAATACGCTGAAGTGCTTACAATTTTAAAGAATTATAGGATCTATAATATATTAACAGGTCTGTGTGCGTGGAAATTTATAAAAGTTAAATATTAACTACCTTATTAATTCTATTTCATAATATACATTATTGAAAATTTGGTTACATTCCTTTTCTCAGTTGAAAAGTCATATTTTGATGCCATTTGACGAATGTTATCACCATAAGAATGTTGATCTCAATATCAGTTATTTATCACTGATTGCTCTTAACATTTTTATTAATTCTTATTACTTTTACAAATCAGCCACATAAAATAGATTCGGGATGAAATTAAAGAAAATTTAAATGATTAATTTGAAATGTGTGTAAAATTCTAATTAAAATAGATCTACCATTTTTGATAAGTTTTCACTATCGGATATTTATTAATGGGATTTAAATTTGATGAAATGTATAATCAAAATTATATATTATAAATTCATTTTAAATAAACATCATTTATAATTATGTTACGTAAGCAACAATTTTTTTTTTTTGGAATTTATTTACTAAAATTCCATGACTTTCTAGGTTTGAAAGTTTTTACTACACTTACGTTTTGTGGCAAGATTTATCCATCCCTCAAAGTGAAAGATAACTCTTTAATATAAAAAGTTTCATCCAAATAAACTAAACATAATAATATGCTTCAACGTTTAGATAAAAAAGGTGATAAAAGCTTCGCTCATTTTCATTTGAATCTAATTGGTAACACAACTGTAACTTAATATACATTTATGATTTACTTAAAGAAATCCTATAACATAATCAAAATATTTATTATTTATCTTGGAATCCTTATATCCACAGTTAAAATATCAATATTTTACGTTAAATACACTTACACTTTCTGATTAAATTTGAAATATGCATTCATGATGTTAACAATAATAACAGGTTTCCTACTACTAAAAAATTTATTTATTATTGTAGTTTGAATATTAATTACGTTCTACATCTAATATTAATATGAATAATTAATCCTTTTTATCTGACTTTATTATGTAATTCAAAATACATAAAAATATTTTGTGCGTCACTTTCATATGTTGTTCATTTAAAATAAATCATTTTTAATTGTACTAAAATTTGTATCAATAAATATTAAACTGAAATAAATTTAAGTATAAATACGTTTTCAGTATTTAAGCACATTTTATTAGACAATTTAAATACAGAATAAATATTGAAACTTTTATATAGTTTATCATATTTCGATTTTATTCATCAAAAAATAAATAGAAAAATAAAAGATATTCAATACTTTTAAAAGATCTTGTTTTATTAAAACTAGTTTATTGTTACGAATGATACTGGTGAATTTAATAAGCTGCGTCTTTCAACAATATAAACTATTAAACAACACATTAAAAAAATATTTTCCTATTATATCAGTATTTTACAATGAAGTAATAAATATGAATATGTTTTACTTGATAATTATTGATGTGCCTTAATTCATAATTTCAAAAGCAAATTTTTTAAATGATTATTTTAAGCTCACTGTGTGCAAAAGAAATATACTAAATTAAATACATCTAATGGGAATTATAATGTACTTTTTTTTTATAAAACTAAGGAATTTTTGAGATCAACCTGTATTAAGTCTGTAATGCCAATGAGAACATTACTTCTAGATCGCTTTTATACTATTTTAAATCAATGATTCTATATTTCTTGAATATTGAAAGGCTATAAAAAAGGAAACTATGTCGTCTTAAATTGTTTCAATTTTGAAAAGTGATAATTCTAAATTTTTAAAACCTTTCGTATATTACGCATATTTTTAAATTCTTTTGAACTTTCCTTTTCGTATAGTATTTTTTGGTTGTTAATCTAATAATACATTTTACATTCATTGTTTACTTGTTCCAATTAGATTGGTATGCTTCTAAAATTGCGATTTAATGTCCAATGTCTTATATTAATAAACTACACTATAGGTCTTTTTAATTTAATGATTATATTTGATTTATTTAGGTTTAAATAAACATTTAACTGCGTATTAATAATCTTCTTTTAATTTCAATTTGTGTTCAATTTCATGAATCAATTGTTTTATTTGAAGAAAAAATGCTCTTACTAAAGATATTTTCACATTGCATATGATTCTTAGCATAATTTTAAAATTCATATTGTTTTGAAATTTTTATAAACAGATATTTAATTCAACTTCTATTCTTATGTTACATTTTCCTTAGAATTTTCTTATCTTTAACTTTTTGTTTGAAGATGTAATAATTATTATTGAATTCATTCTAAATCTACGCTAATTTTATTTAATGGAGAAATAACATCTTATGGTCTCAGGTATAAAAATCCGATTAAAAATTGCATTACTATGTTTTCAACTTTTTTTCTTATTTATAGATTGAAAATTTTCCATTGATTTTAAATAATATTAATTTCTTTGTACATGTGTAATAAACAGCATCCTTTCAATTTTTTGGAAAGAAAAACAATTTTGTAGTTAAATGTACCGAGAATTCTTTTAACTTTGCTTTAATATTAACATGTTTACCTAATCTATATAATTCATAATTTAGATATTTTAATGTCCAAATTAAAGTTCATTTTTTCATACATACAAATTTATGAAAATTTTAAAATTCTTTATCTGCATATGTAATGTTGGTTATGCATTTTTTAACTTTCAAAATTGTAAAGAAGTGTAAAACAGTCGTTTCTTTGTGCCTGAGATTTCCATTTAACAATAATATATTTCTTACAAAGTAACTTTGTAAAAGATGTCTCATTTAAAATGTTATCTCTTGTTAGAAAATGTGGTATTTATAAATGTGGTATTTAGAAAATGTGGTATTTATAAATTTGACTGTTCAACCAAGCTTTCCACATCCTAATGAAAGTGACTTGAAAAGTAAATAGATAGCAAAATAACTTGTCTAAAAAGGATATTATTTTATATAAAGAACTCTTTAGAACAACGGTCAAGATTAATTCTGTTACTATTAAATATACTATGGATTATTAAGTTTATTAAAGTTTGCTTCTGGATTTTGTTTTTGGATACTTCACTTTTACATTAAATGGAGAATCACAATAAAAATAACTACTAATACCAATGAATCAATAATAATTTTTCCTTTAATACTTTAGCGAAATTTATAGGCGAATTGCTTAAATTTCTACTTTTTAGATATATTATTTATTATAATGAGTTGAAAAATAATTTATTAAGGGATTTATGACTTAGAAATTTGCAATAGACCATCTATGATAATATAAAGAAACCCATTAAGTTAATGAAATTACAGCAATGTGATTCTATTTATGTGTGTGTGACTGCATAACATTCCATCTTTAATTTAGAAATTGGGATTCTAATTAGGGATTTGAACCTCAATTTAATATGCGATTTCTGTATTTCATATGAAGTTACAGTTCAAGGTGACTGTAAATCATTTTTGAGTTATAGAAATGAATACGAAGCTAATTTGATATGAAAAAATTCTAAGCTGTTGAAATTAAGGATATTTGTTAAGTATGTGATGAATAAATTTTCTTCTTGTAAATTATATGTTGGAAATTTAGAATGCTCAATAAATTATTACTCTTTAAATTACACCATGATAAAATTATAATACTACATAAACTCCCCTATTTTAAACATTTTTTCTAATGTTGGGGCACTGGGTGAGTAAACACGTCAATCACAACAAGGCCGGAAACTGCTACTCATTTTAGCGTTAAACAGTGAGTACCTGTGAACCAAGTCACGGAAATACGAGTAGCATTGCCCACGTCACGCCACCACAAACCCATTTATAGGGTGGTCCACAATCATCCATCATTTTAGAAGAAGAAAGGACTAAGATACACAGAGAAAGAAAGCAAATGTCCGTGCTCAAACCAGGATTCGAACCAACAGCCTAGGAGTCAGGAACGCTAACCACTGCCATCGGCCAGTATTTTTTTTAAATATATTTTAAACATTTGTATTCCTATATTTACACCGCTAACATTTTTCTTCAAAGAAACTCCTTTACAAGATTAGCTTTAATTAAGCATTTTTCTCATTTTAAAAGAAGAACATTTATAAGATTATTGAGAAAAATAATTTATGAATCTATGTGAATACATGTAAGGCATAAAGAATTAAAAATTGAGAAAGAATTATTTAGATTTTATTCAAATTTCATTTACAAAAGATAACTATAAGATAACTTGTAGTGATGAATATATTCAGTTCTCAAATTATTGACTAATAAAATAGTTATTGAAGAATAAACCTATTATCTTGCATTGAAAACACTATGAAAAATCTTTAACCAACTGTCAAATTTTATAACGTGAACACAAAGTTTGAATTGGAACTTTGCTTATTTAAAAAATATTTGCAGAGCAAATTATATTTTTCATGATCTAATTTATATTCAAATATAATTAAATAAATTTTTTTTAATTTCATGAAAAAATATATTTTTATGTATATCATTTTTGAATTTACAAACTATTATTAAAATTATTATAATGAAAAATATTGTCAAAAATAATTATTCATTATTATAATAAGTAAGACTTGTGGAGGAATTTGTAGGAATTGTACATAAATAAGCAAAATTACGTTACAAAAAGGGGCATATAAATACTTGCAAATAAAATGTTATTAATTATCACAGAAATAATGAAAAAGAAATCAATATTTGGCTTTCTAATTTGTTTGAAGGATTCTGTTTGCAAATTTTAAATTTTTATCATTTGCAAATACCACTTTATGTAAACAAAATTTCAGTAAAAATCTTAAGCAACATAGAAGATTAATGTTTTCTAATTTTTACTTTCATCTAGGAAAACTCTTTATGAGAAAAATATCCTTTGATATGCGAGCAGCATTTAATATAACTTGTATCAAAGTGAGAAATTAAAAAAAAAATATGTTTACAAAATTAACAATGATAAAAATACATTATATTTTTCAACTAAGCTTTTTTTTTTAACTACTTGTCTTGTAATATATTATTCTTTGAGCAGTAAGTACAGTGAAAAATTAAAAATTTAGTGAAGCCTTGATGATTTTAGAAAACTCCTTATATTTCAATTGCTTATATTTACTATGATTTACTAAATTATTACATTTTTTTAACAATAGTCATAATTTTTCAATCTTTACAGTCATTATATATTAAAAATCACTTTAAATATTGAATATTGATCATTATAAAGTAATCATTATACATTGAAAATTTTATTATGTTTCATAATTTGATAAACTTTTTGAATTTTAGCAATATTAATTTCTTCTTTTTTACATATTTATTTATTCTTTTTAAAATTTTCTATGCAATTTATATTGATAGATGGAGAATTAGATCAGATATTTGTATAAATATTTTCTTGCTATTTTTTTTTCCAGTTTCACAAAAATTTTCCTTTATAATGCTTACTGTAAATTTAAATTATATTTTTTTGCATGTATGAATCAATGATGTATTATTGGTATGAAAAATATAATGTAACAATAATCTCAGAAAATTTTTTAAAAACACTAATGTTTAAAGTTAGAAGTGCAAAAACGAATAACAAAATGCCACATTATGCAGATATTTTCTTCTTTCTCTAAAACAAAATAAATCTTTTTTTGAAAATCAAAGAAAACCAGTTTTACATATTGTAAATAAGAAGGTAATGTTTCTTATGCTTTCTAATGATATTTTCAATTAAACAATTTGATATCAATTTTAAATAAATTTTAAATTCAATTTGTGTGTATAGCTTGAAAAATCTTTAACTATACTTAAAATTTTATAACTTGCTCTATTTCACAAAAAGATAATTCACTTTAATTTTCCCTATCAATTATTGATTGCAGCATTTATCATTCTGTAAAATCATGTAACACTCAGTAACTTTAGTTTTGGAAATATAATGTAACACATTTATTACAAAGACTTGAGAAATGTAAGAAAATCTAAATTTAATATATCTTTCTAATATACTTTTCCCTGTTAAAAATTTATACGTTAAACAGAAGCATTTACTTATTTCGAAAACATTTTTCGATTTAAAATTATATCTTCCATTAAAAATAGAAAAAATATGAAGATTCATAAATTCTTTTAATTATCTACTTGAGTAATCACCAACAATGAAAATTATTCTAAATTAGTGACAGGGCAATATAAATTACAGAACAATTATTTAACCAAGACATGAAATTCTCAAAGTTAATATTTTTATGTACTTCAATTATTAGTCATTATAACGCACACAAATAACAATTAGGCAGAACTTTATATGTTAAAATATTGAAGGTTTTAATCTTTCAAGTACATTATTTTAAATTAATATCTCTTCAAATATCATAATAATGATTACATGGTGTTAACTGCTAATGCAGTACAGTAAATCATCAATAAATTAGTAAATGTTAGGCCTCAAATGCATAAATTTGAAATTATGAAATTTTGAAATCATGGTGAATCAATGAAATTTGAATCAAGAAATATAGTAAGTTTATAAAGTGAAATATCCCCAGAGCTTTATTGAAAATTTTCACAAAACTCCGAAAATATTATTTATTTTTAATGATACTAGAAAATACTTTTAAAAAATATCTGTCATTTACCTTTTTATAAACAATTTATTTAGTTGCTGTATTTCATACATCTTAGTTTTTGAAAGAACAACGCAATATTTTAGAGTTCTTCACTAATAAATAATTTATTTTGTAAATGCAAAAGCATGATATCCATTAGAAACAAGTTTAACTACTTGAATGAAACATATGTCTGTAAAACAGTTACAGTTACGAGTTTTTTTCATGTTTTGTAAACACTTTTATTTATAAAATAACCGAAAATATCATAGGATCATTAAAAAAAAACATTTCTATTTTAAACAAGAAAATGCTTACATCTATTTTCCCATTTTCTTTGTTTTAAAGATCAATATTTTTTTAATTTAATAAGAGCATGAACCATAACAAGTTGGTTATTTTTTAACATGCTAAAAATACAATAATTTCTAAACATTTTAAATTGAAAAACACTTTGCTATAAGCTCATATAATTTTTCTTGTTAACTGTATTTCATTATTATATGTAAAGTTCCTAAGTTTATGAATTTTAAAAATTGATTGTGTGAAGAAGATTATATATGGAAAACAGATAATTTTCTTTTGAAGTATACATTTGAATGTACTTTCATTGGGTATTAATTCTCAATCAATTGTACATTTAAAATTCTTATTTTGATCATGCCAATTATTTTACTAACGCCATTAATGCATAATTTTTCTTTTTCTTTTTAAATAATAGAATAAAACTTTCTTTTCTAAAAAGTTTTAAAATGTAAACTATACAATTTTCCTCTTCTTTTTTATTATACATAAAATCAAAGATACTTAGAGTAATAAAGTGGTAAATTATTATTTAGTGCTAAACATGGTCAAGTTTAATATTGATTATACGTACTATGTAGAAATTTACCTGTCTAATTTAGAAAAAAATAATAAAAATTCATTTATTTGTTTGAATTATTTTTACTTAGGAAACTGAAACATGTTCAGACTATTAGAAAAAAATTGAAATTTTATTTATTACAGTATATTCTAAATATTTTATTAGAAATATATTTTAAATATTTTATGAAAAAACTTATGCACTTACGATTTAAAAGCAAAAATATTTTGAATTTATTAAAATAATAAATCAAGAAAAATGGTAAAGTTACTAATGAATTTCAATGAATTAATTACATAATTCAAAAAAATGCGAAATATTACATTTAATTTCAGCATAAGCATTACTACCTTTTATCTATTAGGTATTTTAAACTTGTTATATAAAAAAGCAGTTTTTGTGTCGTTTTCATATAATTTTAAATTCATACTCAATTACACAGCAATAGAGTGATATATGCGCATAGATTTTCATTAAGTGAATAAAATTTTATAATATTATTTCAAACTTTTTAAATGTTTTTTATTAAAGTTTTTTTAGGTTTCTCTTTGTGAAAGTATATAAAATTCCATCTTATAATTTATGTTATGCATGCCAAATGCCATTATTTGAATTTTAAAATTTATTACTTAAGATCGATAGAGGATTTTGGTTCTAAGTTGACATTTTCAGTCTAAATGAAAATATTATTTATAATTTAACATAGCTTTTTTTACTAAAATATATTTTAAATCAGTTTTATTGTTTCATATTTTGCAAAAATAAATAAATAAATAAATAAATAAAATATAAAAATAATAATAATATATAACAAAATATATTCATTTTTTATAACTGAAAGTACAAATAATAATAACTTTTCATATTTATTAGATAAATCAAATAATATTTATAAAAATTTATAGTAATAATAAATTTTTATAAATATTATTTCACAGGGCTGACTTTTTATTTATCTTTTGAGGAATTAAAAACAAAAACTGAAGATAGTGTATGAATATACTGCTTATGCAAGTAATATATAATTAAACTTTTTGAAAATTATTTATAAAATATATAATTTAATTAATTTCTAAATTTAAACTTGGCATTCACATTAAATATGTTTACACCAAGTCCCTTCACACTTAAGTACCGAAGTTGTTGATAGCCTGGTATGCCATAAATTTACTAATTTAATTTGTTTAAAAGTTTGGTAATTTTATATTATTAACAAATTAGCTCTTTTGGCTTGTTATTATTGATAGTTTGCAAATTTAATGCCTCCTCTGATTATTTCAAGTTCTTCAAATTGAAATACAAAATTGATTTAACAAATTTAATCAATTTATAAGAAAATGAGTGGTTTTCTTTTTTATATTATGTTTAGGAATACTTACCATTTGCTAATTGGATATTAAGAAATTCAGGTTATTGATAATTTAGATAAAGAAATTTTCCGCAGCTTTTATTCGAAAAGTTGAACTACTATTCTTAGATTTTTACAAACAATAAATGTTTGAGATCTATAATTTTAAGCAAAAGACAATGTTCTTAGTAAACAAGAAAATAGGGTTCAGTATCAAAACCTATTAAATTAATTTCAAACAAAGATGATTAAAAAAATTCAGTGGTGAAACTTTAAACATTTCAAATACTAATGAAATTTATCAATTTAGTTATGACTAATTTTTTTCATGAATCACCTTTTTAAAAACGTTTCATTACTTAGAAGTAAGACCAACAGGAAAAAAAGTATCCAATCTTCAAAAATTATAACAGAATAAGATTTACTAAAACTATTTCGAAATAGATAAAAAACTAGAAAAAAAGTATCATGCATTTTAATCCGATACGCTTAGATACCATTCATGAAAAAATTGATATTTTTTCTAGAAAACCCATTTTAAAATTTAAGCAACTGTTTTAAAGTTCCTCAAAGTTTAAACTCTTAAAAGGGAAACAAAATAGAGAATTATTTCTAAAAACAAAATTCGTGGAAAGATTTAAATATAGATCTTAGTCAACACAGTGCTAAATGATTTGATGATTTATATAATAGATTATGTTACATATGAAAATGTTATATATGAGTCTCATGTACCAAATAAGGTAAAATGGGTTATTAAATTCCATATACATATAAGTGATGTAAGGTAGTTTGAAAGGAAATATATATCCCAGTAAAATCTTAATGATAATTTGAAATAATTATTTACGATATAATTTAGAGTAAATTTTTCTATTAAAAACAAGCTACTATGTTATTGAAATATTTGAATTCTTTTAAATTTTGCGCTTGAAATATTGCTTGTTTATTTGGATAAATTTCAATAAAAAGTTTTAATATTGTAAATTATTAGCACACAATTATTGTACTTCTTACTTTTTAAACCCATATAAATCTATCTTGATAAATTTGTAGTTAAAACTTTACGTTACTATTAATAAATTAGTAATGAATTAAATAATCCTTTATTAATAAATTTCTGAATAGTAGATTAAACAACTGATTAAATAAACAAATCTTAAAACAGAGACATCAAACATAATTTTATATTATGTATTAAAATATTTCATAACATTTTATGTTATTAATTTTAATCGCATATGCGTACCTGAGCCTGTACCTAAACATAATAATAAGCATGTAACTATGCATGTACCTAAGCATAATAATATATATGCTTAGGTACATTCATATATATTATTATGCATGTACCTAAGCATATTTTGATTTTAATTCATTTAATTAATAATTTTTATCTTTATACCTCCATTTGTAATTTCATCAAGTTTTGTTATTTAGTTTTATAATGCAATTTAATAATGTTATAAGATTATTGATCATAAAATAATTTAAAAAT
This sequence comes from Latrodectus geometricus, assembly GCA_026290005.1. Lineage (NCBI taxonomy): Eukaryota > Metazoa > Arthropoda > Arachnida > Araneae > Theridiidae > Latrodectus > Latrodectus geometricus. Next base: position 551,316 of record JAPDSC010131132.1, on the reverse strand, counting down.
AAGTCTGATTTTAATTCGAGATGATTAGATTTTACAAATATTCTTAGAAGCAAAACAGTCAAGATACTTTCATTTTTCATGAAACATTTTAAAACATATAATTCATTACTTAAAATGAATGCAGTGAACTTTAGTTTTTTAGATTGAATCAGTATATAATTAATTTTGTATCAATTAAGACATTGTTCAGTATTAAATTTTAAAACATATTATACAATTATTTTGTTTTTTATCTATTTATTCCTTCTATCTATTTATTCCTCAATAGTTTGATATATTGAAAATAACTTAATTTTAAAATAACTCTCTGAAAAAATTTAAATTTTAAACCGAAAGGAAATTTTGCTTTAGAATTTAAATTAATTTTGAATTATATAAAAAAATTATATTTCAGGCATATTTTTATTTTTCACAAAGCAACTTCAATTAATTACATTTAGATTATAATTCCCTTTTGTTTAAAAAAACTTTTAATTATGATAAAAATAAATATAAAATATTCCATTATTATCTTTTTTTTAAATAATAATTCTTTGAGCTTTTATTTTCATTTCTGTTTTAATGAAATAAAAATATGTATGATTCTCTTAAAAAATTATTATTAAAATATAAATTTGTTGAGCTATATTATATTACATTTCAATAATGCACACATTAAATTCTTCTTTTCCCCGATAAATGACTTTGTAACGTAAAAAACATTTGAAAAATGAAATCCAATTAAAAAATTTAATCATATTGCATGAATATTTTGTAACTTTTAAAAAGATATAATTCCTCACAATAATATTGTTATATCATTTTTATTTTCGATTCTTAGGTCTTCATGAATATTTTTAAGAAGCTGAATACTATAAGTATTGAATATTGAAGCAACAATTTTAATATGAATGGAATACCAATTAATGATTTACAATAATATATTAAACATTTCAGTTTTAAGTTGAAAAATATTTTTTAATTTGAATTAAAAGCTGAAAGAGCTTATTAAATATTAATAAAGCACTTTTTATTTTATGTTAGTTACATTTTTATTCATAACTATATTTTAGCTAAAATATGTGTCAAAAACTTAAATCTATCTTCATTTTTTTTGTTTCTAAAAGCAAGGCAGGATACAGCAATGTTAATTAGATGCAAAAGAAAGTTTTTACCACAAAGTCCTAGAAAATGATAAGATACAGGAAAGCGAAATATGATCAAAGTCATCGCCTTAGACACTCTCTGCCACGCCAATATTGGCTAATAAACGGCCTTCAAAATAAAAGGAATCATTTCAATCGACTTTAAAGTTATTTTAATTTAGAGTTTTTCTGATTAAAAATGTTTATTGCTTTAAAAACTTTCTTAATTTTGTCTTTTAAATTATTTTTAAAATTCACTCAATTATATTAATATTTTTATAAGTAATTCGCTTCTAAAATTGACCTATTTATTTCTGTTAAATTTTGTTCGGTTACATTTGAAGAAAAAATTAATAATGATGATGAAAATTTTATATTGAAGTTTCATGTAGAAGCATTTGTGAAGAAAAAATGCTCTTTTATTTTATTAATGAGAAAATTTAAATTGAAGGATGGCTATTTTTTAATTTTTCTTTACTAGAAATATAGGAAAAATAGTTAATATTCTCACTATAGGATTGTTTTCGTATTTCTCACCGTCTCCACCATAGCAATTATCTAGGAAAAGGAAATTACGAAGGGAAAATCATCTAATGCTATTATGTGAAAGTATGCTGTTTACATAATATTTTTCTGTAAGATATTTAAACTTTTCTATTTCGCTTCTCTCCGGTTATTCCCCAAGTAAAGTGTCTTTAAATAGTGCAATGTAATATTAATTAAATAAACTTCTTATATTTATATAATAAAAATGTCAAATTACAAAATCTTCTATATTAACTCATACAATTTATAAAATTTAATATGAATAGATTGTGATTACCTTTAAATAAGAATATTTATTCGTAAGCTTATATTTTCAAAAAGCTTAAAATTTTGTTCTATTATTTTTAAGCACATTTTTTTATGAACTCCCTGAATTGATATCTTACTATTTACAGAAAAAAGAACCGAGTTCTGTTACTATATTCTGCTAAATTTACATTTATATTGTAATTTTTATGTTTAGTGTTTCCTTTAATTTTTCTATGTGTAGATTAGGGTGCAATAAAAAAAATAAATAAAAAAACATAAAATTTTCTCCCCATAAATCAAATTTATTAGCCTAAAATGCGTTAAAAGCTTGTTATGAAATTATGAAACTTATATAGAATATATGATCACAGAATGTTTCGCACGCGCGTGGATATATATAAATACTACCTACATTTTCTTACATTTTAATGCATAAAAACATTTTACAACAATCAGACTGATTCTCACATTAAAAATGAGCTATTGTTGGCTTATATTTTCTCCCCATTTCAATTGTAAATTTATCTTCTCGTGTTACAATTTATCTCCTTCTTTTCGAAATAGTATAGCACAGCGTTAAGCAAGGAATAAATGAGAAACTTCCATTAATGTATGTTTGCACACGCCTTTAGACTCTATTTTTAGAAATTTAAAGTGTCTAGCTATTTTTAAAGTTCGCAGGCTCTTCATGATATTGGGGTTAGACGCATCTAAAATGGTTCATTAAATATTTATTTGAAGAGTACATATTGTGAGCTCTTTGAAGCGGTTTTTCCCCGACCATTGTAATTTCTTTGTGCCCCTTTATCTAGGAGCAATTTCTCCTGTCTTCAAGTGATTTCCTTGCAACAGAGAAGCGCAGCTGATAATTACATTAATGATGTTTAAGTATTCCCCTGGGATTGTATGCAACACTGCTTGTTTAGTGGGGATGGGATTAGGCCTTCGGCTTTTGTATTGACAGGCTATCAAGCTATTTGATGATTTACTGGAGGAAGTACTTTCACTAGATTATGTGTAAGCAATTCTAAATAAGTAAAAAACAGGAAACTTTATAGATTAATTTAATATTCCTGCATTAAGTAATGTTTATAAATATCGATATTTATAAAATATACGATGGTCACAATATTTAGCCAAGTTTTAAAGAAAATTCACAATATAAGTATTTGAGGAAAAAATATATTTAAATTGTTAAACAAATGAAAATTAAATGAAAAAATATTTTTAAGATATGCATTTTAATACAAATATTTCCATAGTTATATTATTATTATTATTTATATATATTTGCATATAAATTTTTATAAAAGTAGGCATCGGCACATTTACGTTAATATATTTGCATAAAATTGTGATAATTTCAACAACCTAGCAACATTCAAATAAAGTTTATAATCCAGTTTATGACAATAATAAGTGTTTATATATTCATTTTCATTTCAGTAACATTCATTGATTGAATTTTTACTTTTTCTTAAATCAATTAATTGATAATTATGAAATACAGCTATCTTCCAGTAGAATATTTCATTTTTTTCATTTATCTATTCCTTGACAACTATTCTAGTTGATAATTGATGGGGATAATTAGCTGAACAGAGGCAGCATTTAATATTATTGGGGTTTATCAGACTGCTGAAATCGAGTTATTTTATTTATTAGACGCTTATATTTGTTTTGATAAAAACTTCATGTAAAGACATGTTACTTAATAAGATTATATTGTTATTTTTTTTTTTTTGAAGCAGAACGAAAAATACTCCTTTTCAACGTTATTTTACGAATGAATGGTCTATTTTTTCTGGTAAAGGTGTTTTATTAAACGATGCTAGAATTTTCTGCAGATAAAAACTTATATTATATTTTCACATTTCAGTCTAATGACCAATATGATGCATGGAACTAGAACATTTTTAGCCTTTTTAAAATAAGCCAGTTTAAAGGGGACTTTAAAATTGAAAAGAAAAGATGAACTCATTCTTAAAGTTGAAAAGTGCAGCAATATCTTGAAACATTTTTTAATATTTTAAAATGTACTTCATCTAATCAGCTAAAGTATATTTTCAAATTTAAATAAATGTAATAAATGGGCTTATTAACTTTAAATATTTTAATAAACTATATTTGCTTAACAACATTAATCATAAAGTCAAAAATTCTATTAATATCAGAATAAAAAAATTAAATGTAAAACCGGAAGACCAGAACAAAAAGTTTTTCAGTATCCGATGCAGATAAATGTTCATTGGAACATGAGTTCTCTCTCATGTATACAATTTAAATTAATGACAAGAATGGCTTTTTTAAATTAAAATAAATTACTGAATGTCAATTTTAGAAAAAAATTAATTTTAACAGTAAATGTAAAATTAAATTAAAACTTAAGTTTATTAATTATGACTAAAATGAGTGATTAAGCGAATGAGAGTACCAGTATACTCTCTTGGCTTTACCAGTTACTTTAATATATTACTAAGTAATATATGTAGTGAGTTATATATTATTTAAAATTTATAAATAATTTTTCATTATAAATTAAAAGAAAACTTTCATTATTAAACCACTTTTGGAAAAACTATTATTATATTAAACCAAATATTTATTTAGTATCAATCAATGCAAAATAATAATCTTTAAACCATTTCAGTCTAAATTATAAGAGTCATCCTCATCATATAGCATTTAAAATAATGAAATTTTTTAACAACAATTGTATGAACTATGCACTTTATAAAGTTACTTTTTTCAACAATCTAATTCAAGAGCAATTGTAATAAAAAAATATATCGTATCGTGTTTACCTGGAATCCCAGTGAAATTTATAAAGTATTTTATTTTATACTATGCATCAAGCTATAGATTCAATTTTGAGAAAGATCGGAAATATTATACAAGAATATATGCAATTACTTTGTATTAATTTAAGGAAGCGTTTTTTGAAATATGGAGCACATAATAATGTCTTTTACATTATTAATCTGAATGTTTTACATTATTAATTTGAATGTTTTAATAATGAATATTTATTTATGAACTATATACGTCAATTTAAAAGATAAGAGACTTTGACTTACTAATTTTTTTTGTTTTAGTTTTTGCTAATTGATGCATATAAATTGGGGAAAAATAGTTTACTTAGAAACATTTTCTTTTAAACAGCTAACCTTTGAAACATATTAAAAATATATTTAAATTATTTTTAATTAATTAGATTTCTCATTTCTTTTACATGTTTAAATTAAAACAGTTATTGTTAAATGTTTTTTCGATGTCTAAACGTGTATCTTAAAGCATGCCTTAATTTGTTAATTTTACTACAAAAATCTGAAATCTATAGCAAACTTTTAATTAATAAATACAGTAATACATATTCAAAAGTAAGAAATACAAGAAGTTCTACATGAACAGTAATACATGTAGAACTACGCAAACAAAAGTAAATTTTAGATACTCATCTTATAATAGCTAAATTTTGTTTTTAAACTTATAATATTTGATTCTCATGGCAAGAAAATTCGGCAGTTAAAAAATATGTTCAAACAATGTAAAGTACACAATTAAATTCAATTATTAGTTATTAATTTTTCAATTATTTATAAATTTAAAATGAATATTGTTTAATAAAAATATCTTTAATTTTTACAAAAATGTATTAAAACAGTGTATGAAATATTGAGTCAAAAAACAATCTTTTAATAAAATTTAAAATGAATTTTTTGTAATAAAAATATTATATTGTTCCCGTAAAAAAAGTTATTGAGATAAAAATTATACATATTTCTGAATTAACGAGATGTTTGTAAAGAGTAATATAAAAATTATTATTTTCTTTATATTCTGAAAAATCAACCGTCCAAAATATAACATTTCTTATTCTTTCTATAATTAATTTTAATAAGGATTTTAATATAAACTCTACTCTAGTAAAACTACACATTGAAATGATAAGCATTTACTAGGAACAGTTAAAATTTAAGGTATTTGATAAATTTTAAACTAAACATTTTATAAATGTTCGTTTATAATTGACGTTTACAATGGCTGAAAATTGCTAAATATTACATGGTTTTGAATATATTTAATGGCGGGATATTTCGTTGATTTTCAGATGATAACCAAATAAATCATCAGAAACCTTAAATTTTGAATTACATTTAATTCTGGCAAGAAACTTTATAATGTGTGTCTTGTGAAAATTATAAATTGAACGTTTTATACAATTTGAAAACGATATTGAAATATTTCTTATTAGTACATCAAGAGCTCGCCTTTGCATCAAATGTTGGAAAGCTTCATTTGAAGTTAAGTTATGCATTTTAATTATGTATTAATGAATTACATTAGCTCGATCACAATTCTTACTTTTAAAAAAAGAATTTCCTTTTTATAATTTTAGAGCATATTTTTCGGTTAAAAATTTCTTTTAAGCATCTTGTCTCATGAGGTTAGGCTTTGGAATGTCTATGCGTTTTTTATAATTTTTCTGAAAATTTAAATTTTGATTTATAATTTTAGAACGTATTTAATCTATCATAAAAAGCACTTAATCGTATGTTCTATGAGATTATGATTAGAAAACTATACATATCTTTCTCTTCCTTTTTAATCTTATTTTTTGTTCAAAATGTTCTTTAATTTTAAATTAACTTTCGTGTTGCTTCTTTCATAATTTTATACTTAAATTAAAAAAAGTTTGTAGCATTTTATTTTAGTCATTTTCAGTGCATTCTTTGTTAATTTGTCATTAATAAACATTTTATTCAAATTTTAAAGAGGTTTACGTAAACTAACAATTATCTAACAACAATTACTATAACATAATAAATTATACTAATTTATAGTTTTTAATATATATTATGCCTTAAATTTATAGTTTAAAATAAATCTACTTAAACCAGAAAATTGATTTATCTACCTCTTTTTTTATTCCAAACTCTTTCATAGCATTATTTGTAATAATACAAACTTAATTTAAGTGTAATTCCAGTGTTGTTTGGGAATAACATAAAATGGTCTCTATTTTGTTTCTTAAGATGGTTGCTAGTAATTAAAAGGCGACAATTTTTCAGTTCTTAAAATCTTACTGTTGCTCTTACTGTTTCTGTGTACTTAGCTAAAAATAATGAAATAAAGCCAAATATCCTTTCTCAAACATAATATTCTTTTGAGAAATAATCCAATCTTGTTAAAGTAAATTTACATGATTCATTTATATATTGAATTGTTTCCAAATATTATAATTTCAAACGACTTGAATTTGCTTGCGTAAATTGTCTCTACACCAAAAGATAAAATCAAAAGATAATAAAACTACCATCTTTCTGTCTTCAAATAGGAATCTACTTTCTCTTTCTTTCATTTTTTTACAAACTTTTTTATTGCACATGTTTTAAACAACTTTATGGGATTTAATTAAACTTTAAAGCAATAACTTAATTCTTTGAAGTGAGCAATCATTTCCGTGTATAGTTAATTCCTTTTTTTAATCCAAATAAAGTTTCAAATATTTTTAAGCAATACTATAATAGATTTTGAACATTTTGAGCATAGCAAACAAAATCAGATTTGCCTTGTTATACAAAAACACAAACTTTTTAAAACAGATTTTGAGTCTTATATAGAAGTTATTTGAATTAAAATATTCGGCAGTGAACGTCTAGTATTGAAGGCCTTTTAATTATTAAAGATTTTATATTTCCTGATATTAATATTTATTGTAAGAAATAATTATAATTCTTTGTTTTTAATCCAAAAGTTCTGAATGCATGATTGTCTTAAAGAAAATATCATACTTGTATTGAATTTTTAAGTAATAAACTGCCGCCCAACCTGTCTAGTGGTTAGCGTACCTGACTACAGATGGGTGGGACCTGGGTTCGAATCCTGGCTCAGGCATGGATGTACTTTCTCTCTTTCTTGTCTTTGTCCTTTCTTTGTGTGCGAATGGTTGCCTACCTTATAAACGGGTACCTATGGCATGTGTGTACTGAGGAAGTCGGACTCCACACCAAATATGGTTCAGTTGGGAAAGTGAAGCCGCGCACCCCATATTGCCAGCCTGGCTGGCACACGAAAACAACAACAAGTAATAAACTAAATTTTCAATGATTTGATGCTCTTTTTATGAAACACATTTTACTTTTTCTTAAATACATTGTGTTTCAAGCAAAACTTCTCAAAAGCTTTCTAGTAACTTTATAAAAAATTATATCTCAATAACTCTAAAAATGCTTAAATATAAGGATAAAAGGTTTCGAAAGGTAAAATTTAAAAGTTAGTTCTGCATATCAAGCCTAATAAACTCAACTCTGTCAATTACAAGTTATTGGCTCTTTCTCTGTAATTTTAATATCGGGATATTTACCAGAGTGTATCTTGGTTGTTTTACATTTTAAGTTTCTTTTTATGTTTATATTTACCTTACATACTTATGTACTTATGTTATACTTTATACTTATGTTATACTTACCTACATTTTCCTTAGACTCTTACATTTTATATTTAATTGAGTAAAATTTATTGGGAAGTTTTAATACTGATAGTGTGCTTTTGTACATAAGTATAGAGCTAGATCTAATATTTTAAATAAACAATGGAGTATAAGGATCCCATTTGATTCACTTATCATATTCCACAATTTATTCATAATTTGTTTTATGGATAAATGCATTTTACGTCTAAGGATAAGTCCTAGAAATAAACCTTTGAATTATTGAGATCAATTTAAAATGTATGACTGATAAGAAAATTTTTAAAAATAAGTAAATTGAACGCTTTGAGTTCTTGCAATTTACACTTTTTACATTTCCTTAAAAAACATCTTGAAGCTGTAATAATTATTAAGGATGTTTCAATTCAATATCATTCAAATAGAAAGCTAAATAAGTTACATAAATAAAAAAATTAATTTCTGTAATTTCATTATTTTCATAATTATATTGGAAACGAAGAAAAGGACATGTACCACTAATTTCGATCAATTTTCCATTATAGATATAGTAAATAATTCTTCCCAATCTCTTGATAAATCTATAATTTAAAATTTTTTATATTTATTCTTAGTTTACTTCTTATATATATATATATATATATATATATATATATATATATATATATATATATATATATATATATTGTATATACATTGAAATTTTCCTGCGTTTACATATGATGATGGTTGGAAAAGTAAATATGCATAAAATACTCACTAACTAATTTGTTAAGTTTTGAAAAATATAGAAATAAAATATCTGAAAAATAAAGAATACAAATATGTAAAATTCACAAAATGTTTTGCTAAATCAGCAAAAAAGATTAAAATTTGTAAAACGGGAGGTTTTTCTTCTTACAGCATATGCAATGTAAAATTCTAAATGTGTATTGAATGCATACAGTTATGATTGAGCATTAAATACTCTAAGAATTTAAGACATTATAGATTTAATAATATGTAATTTCTTTAATTCTCTTATGAAATTTGTATTTTTCTCTAAAAATAATAAACTAAATAAGAAATTATATTTGATTTTAAATCACTTCATTGCAATTAAAATAAAGATTTTGGAATAATGACCAAGTACATTGAACAAATAAAAATAAATTTTGGTTTAATAAAGGTTTTAATTTAATTCCAAATCTCTGTGTACATGCATACTATTGAAATACGGGCCGTATTTCAGAATACAATGTGATATCAAATAAAAATAGAAATCCATTGCATTTTAGTGACATATTTTTTTGTTATTAAACTATTCTAGTTCTATTTTATAATAATAATGGATATTTTTAAAATTACGCTTAATTCTTAAGTTTCATGAAGAAAACTGGAATGAACACAATTATTTCTACCCACCGGAATGAAATAGCTTTTTAATAAAATAATCGGACAAATACAATTTTTTTTCAATTTTCGAAAGTGTGTTTTCAATTTCTAAGTGTCTAGTTACACGTAACGTGTGAGCGTAAAAACATTCTTTTGTGTAAACAATGAAAACATCATTTCCTGAGTTGAGAAAGTATTTAGATAAAAGAAGGTTTGCTTTTCCTTAAGAGCAGGGAAAATGGTTCTTTTTATCACCAGCGAGAGAGACAGAGATAGTGTTTACATTACATTTACTCCTCGAAACAATTTATCCATTACGGCGATGCAGGCGCAAGAGTTTCCCTGTCCTCAGCTTCTTCGGAAACAGACACAGCTGTTCCATTTAGTTGCAAATTTTAAATGCCCCCTTTTTAATATGGAAGAAATATGTAATGCATTTTTTTTAACTGGAACGAAAATAATATTTAATGAGAGCAAAAACAATTCATTAATATGTATTTTTTTTAAATTTTTAACCATGTAGAAATATTCGTTTTTATATCATGTTAGTGTATTTGAGAGTAAATTATTTTTATTCATCTCTCAATGTTTTTAAAATACACAAATGTTAGTAAGCACCATCCAGTTTCAGGATTTTATAGAAACTTTTCTTATTATAGTTGTAAAAATAAATAAATTACAATTTATCTTGAAAAGGAAATAATGTTTTGAATTTTACAAACATTTTAATCATGAATAAAACCTAATTTTCCAATTAAGAAATATTAAATTCAAGAATAAATGTTGAATATAAAATGTATTTAAGAATTATATTGTTAGTATTGTCAATTGTACACATTATATTAGCAAATATAATTCACATACATTACATTGAATAAAATATTGGCTGTTGAATTTGTACCAATAGATATGATTTTTATTTTTTCCAAATGGGCTCTCAAATTCAGATTATCATAAATATAATAGATAAATCTATAAATATTAAAATCTATGAATAATATCTAGATTAATATAAAACGAATATTTCTATATCAGTTTAAATTTTAACAAATACTTCTGATAAATTTTTCTAAAAAATGTAAAAACTAAATTAATTATTTAATTTAATGAAACATAGGTGGTTGTGCGTAAAAAATATCTTTCCAAGGCTAAATATTAACAGCTACTTGGTGTAATGAGTGATTAATTTAATATAAATCACTCATTGCTCAAATTGTTTCATTATATTCAGCTTACATCAATGTAAAATGTAATTTTCTGTAGCTATATGGTGGTAATTTTGTTCTTCCATTGCTAAATTTTTAAAAAAAATTTAAAGAAGTAGATTTATAATTTTAATACTTTTTCTAGTGTATTTTTATTGTTTTCGTCATAAATAAAGAATTGTTCAAAAATTCTTCTTTTGATTGTGAATTTGAATTTTTATTTCTAATAGATTAAGGCACTGTTAATTATAAGGCAAACCCATATATATATATATATATATGTTTATATTTAATATATATATGTTTATATTTAAATTTGTCATCTATATTTCATTTTGTAATGAATGATTTGGTGTTAGTGTATAATAAAATACAAATATTATTCAGAAACTCATATGTCTTTACGGATAATGATCAATAAAAATTAATTAACAATCTTAAATTATTTGTTCTTTCCAATAACGGTATCGATTGTTTTGATCTTAATGCTCTCGAGTTATCAATATATCAGATTAGATAATTTCCATTTGAAGCCCTTAAGTATTTTTAAACATGAATTTCATCTTACTTCATAGAGAAGAATTGAAAATGCTGAATTTTAGCTCAAGAAATTCGATTTGTATGCCAGAAGATAACCATGGTTACATTAATTCGCTTTTTTTCTATATCATCTTTATGCAACTGAAACAGAAAGCAATGTAACTTTTCATTTAAATGAACAATATCGTTAAAAATGTTATTTTCGTTAAAATGTTTAAAATTAATTCAATTTTGAGGAAAATTGCAAATAGTATATTTTAAACTTAACACTTAAAAATTACAAAATATTTTGTAGTTTTATATTCAGAGTTCTGTTTAAAAAAAAAAAAGAAAAAGTTGATTGCATTAATATTTTTCTTCCTCTATTATAAATGTAAACATCAGCATATGTAAAGAAGAATCCCTAAAAACTGTTTTGCAGGGATATTTTTTAAAAAGAGGGTGTAAAAATTTCTTTTATATATAGCTGGCTACTACTTATTAGAAACATTTTCGCTTAGATCAATTGAAAAATAAATAAATAAATATAACACTAGTTTTGAAATCATCAGAAGTTTTTACTGTTATGTGAGACAATTTTTGAAATAAAATATTACATTATTTGTCACCATCAGTTTGTCCCCACTGCCATCATCAAACACTTCTTAGACTTTTTTTTAAATAAAAAATGAAATGATGAATTAGTTTTTATTTATAGAAGCTAAGGTATTTATTTGGATTTGAATTAATAGGCACGATACAATAGCTCAAAATTTCATCAATGTAAGTGTAATAATGGTTCGAAAAAAATTTCTTAAGAGCATCTATATGAATTTATTGTATTAATTAGTAAAGTTGGCAAAAAGAAAACTAACTGAAAAAATTACTCATTATTTTTAATTGCCGTAAAAATATTTTGATTCTTAATAACTCAACTTGTTCTTATAAATAAATATTTATATATACTTTCATATCATTAGATGGAAAATTACCTATTAATGCATTGATATCATAGGAAGGTGTTAAAATATACTTTCCTTCAACCCCTTAAAACCACCCTTACATTAAAGTGATCCAGACGATAATGCAAAGGCAGAACGATCCGAAGTTCGATTGGAAACTTCAAACAGCGCCATCTGGGGAATAAATGTGTAATCTGCGAGATTTTCATCTACCATCAATCAATGCAAAACAATCAGCAAAAATCGATAGAGTATCACTCTTCTCGCTCCAGATTCTTTTATTTTCTTGATATTTCCTCCCTTTACTCCTTACACCAAATAAATGTTATTTAAATTAAATAGCAAATATGCATAATAACACAAACTTTATAATGATTGGTATTTAATGTCAATATTTTATTTATGCTACTCGATAAATTAATCATGTAAAAACATACTTATTAATCACATTGACTGAAAATTAAAAAATATTTTTCATTTAATTATTGAATCATTTCGCATATTCTTATGAGAAGAAAATCAGGACAAAGAAGAAATACATATATGAAGTACGAAATAAAATTATTTAACCTTATTGTTAAACGTTTACCAATGTTCAAAATACAGAGAGCTCTTGAACATTTTTAATTATTCAGTGCATAAAAGTTATTAAAGTTATGTACATATTTTTATTTTAAATAATCTTTTTGCGTTATGAAACCAACCACTAATCATATCTTGATATCTAATAGAAAAATGTAATTTTTTTATTTAAAATTCCAAGTTTTTTATTCTTTTTTGAGCAATTTTTCGTGGTTCGTCTACTTTGCTCAGCATACATAAAGGATTGATAGGAAAATCATGAACTGCAATAGTCTATTTTGGCTCTTCAAAAGACTTGGCAATTGTAGGAGTGATTATATTTGTTCCACATTATTTATTTATTAAGACAAAAAATTAAATTAGTTCACAAAATTTTTTAATAAGAAATTTTCTTAAATTTAAAAATTGGAAATTTTTTACATACTAGAATTAATTTTAATTGAAGAGCAGAAAATTTAATTTACAGTGAAATCAGATCTAGAAAATTCAGCCTTTTCGAAAAGAAAGTGTATGTGTTATAATACAGAGTAATTTATTGCTGTTAAATTTTGATATAGAGTTTTGTAAATGCAAAAATTGATTATTCAAGGGAAATACTGAATCATCTTTTGTATTTTACGATTTTAATAAAACAAAAATAGAGAGAGTTTAGCTATCATTAAAATAAGATAGAAAATATGTTTTCATTTTTCTAAATTACTGTTTAGATAAAAACTTAAAACATCTTTAAAAAGAACTAATATGTGAAAACATATCAAACTCCCTAAATTACTTTAATACAATTTATAAGTACTAGCAGATAAAACTGTGACAAGAAAGTGCTTTGGAGATTTATAGAATTCAAAATATTGTGAAATAAATGCTGATAATATTGCTTAAAAGCAGTGTAAATATGCATTAGTATTTTTAAGTATATTGCACATATAATACCATGAATACATTGCAACTGTCATACCTTTATGCAATATATCTTATCTTTCTGATTAATTACCTCTTGATTTCGTTTTTCATGTAGTATAATATTGGATAAATATATTTCTAGAAGTATAAAATGTTACCAAAAAAGATTTATTGTTAATAATCTAATAAACAAAAAATAAAACGATAACAACATCAAAACATTAATTTAGCAAAATTATAGTAAGGACATTAATTTGGTAAAATAAATTTGTTAAAAACATATCCTTCTTATGATGAACTCTATTTAAATTACATAACATTGTAAACATAAGTTTAGTAAAATCATAAATTTATTAAAAAAAGATTATTTTTACTGTGAATGCATTATTATATATAATATATCGTTTCCGCAGCTAGTTAAGTCTTCCAAAATCTGCTTTTTACAGTAGATAAATCTTTCTGTTATATAATATTTTCTCAAAATAAGAATTTTAAAAGTATCGGTGGGAAGCGTGCCAAGCACTCGGTGGGATTAAGAACCGACATCAACTAATAAGTCATCAGTTTAATCTTAATGACATTCTATATCAGAGCCGACAGTTTACTTCCTAACTATTACTCATATTTCAAGTAAGGAATTCCGTCTGCATGTTATTCATTTCTATTTCAAATCACATATTTCACTATATATATATATATATATATATATATATATATATATATATATATCCTTTATTATTTAACTATTATTGTAATAGTATTGATATTTCATTGAATTATGAGTGATGAAAGCAAAAATTATACGGCCTATATCTAAGTATCTAAGTATGATAAATTCAATATGCACTATTCAATTAAACAATTTAAAATTTATCAATACTTATTTACGTTTTGTAAAACATAAATAAGTACTGAGGAATATAAAAATGAAATGCATAAAAAAGTCTATCTGAATGCAGTTAAGAAGCAGCAATGTAATCCGAAAAGATAACTTGTACATATGTTGATCGAATCAAAAGTATCTAATAGATACATTTGCTTGTTCATGATATCCAACTTTTAACTAATGATGAAACAAATTTCTCATGTAAAATATCACTTTTTAGATAGAAGTCCTTTTCCAGAATATATACATTTTTAGGTTTGCATTTTGAGAATAAACATCAAGCAAACCTAATTGTATATAAATGATACTTTCTGCCACTCTTTTGATGTTACAATTGTCTCAGGTCTTTTTATTAAGGAATATAGTAATTAGCTTTACATACTTTACTGATACTCCAAGCATTAATTTGGAAATTTTTTTTTTTTTCTTACAGAGTTTATGGCATTCCTCTGGTTTATAATTGATTTTTCCATAAATTGTTATTTAAACTGTTATAAAGATTATAAGATACATATTCCTTAAAAAGTTAAAATAATGAGTGAGTGTTTTGCCTTTACTAAATAGTGAATAGCTACTTTACTTTACACACTTATCAATAGAATAACAATAATTATTGTCGCACAAACTAGAATGGCAATTACATATTAGAGCTTTGTAAAGTTCTTTATATAATTGTCAACTTCAATATTTTTTCATAATTTATTTTCTAATGAGACAGATTATGATCTAACAGTTACATTTGTCTTCTAAAAAGAAAAGTCAGTTTTGATTCAAAATATTTCGAGCAGTGATAAATGGATCCTCTTTTTCTGTTTTCTATATACACACTTTTCAAGTAAATACTTGAAACTGTTCTTGTTTCACTCAAATGTGAGCATTACTTATATCTATAGAAATTCCTTTAAGAAGATAAAAATGGGTTGAATGTTGAACAAACTGAATAAATGGATTGAACTGGAAAGGAACTGGTCTGACCTTAAAAGAGATTTTAGTTGCTCCTTTGTCGGTGTCAAATGCAGTACACACTTTGAAATATAAAACTCACAATGCAAGGTCAAATCTACAATGTAGTGTCTTGTAAAAAACAACATAAAATAAAAAGAATTATGCGGACAATACCTATAAAGGCATGATAAAATCTTCAAATAATTTAAGATTTTTTATTATGATAATATAAATTCAGAAATTCCTTTAAAATATCTTTTTATATATATATATATGCAAAATATAATTTTTAACACAATTTTATTGTGAGTATTAAATAATTTCAAATACAATATTTAAAATCTCTCTGTTGTCCAATACGCGAAGTGTAAACAATAAACATCTGAATATAATTATTTATATTTTTAAGCTTTAAAAAAAATGCATCTGTATTGCTGAAATCGTTAATGTAAATCTTAACGTTTCCATCGTTATACGTTGATTTTTCCAAGATTATCTTAATGATTCTTAAAATCATTCTCAACATTTCTCTCAGTTATTTAGTTTTTGTTAACGGTATTTCTTATAATATGTCTTATCCAAAGACAAATATTTACGGTTATACTTAAATTAGAACTACAATTCTAAGTTTTAATGTGAAATATGATAATATAGATATCTAATTATAACTTAGAAATCTATTCTAAGATTTCTAATGTAATCCAATATATATTTCTAATATTATACAAGATTTTTAATTAAAACTTATAAATTTATTCGTGTACAAGTAGGTATTTTTGAAAAGTTGCACTTTTCAGTCAAAACTCCAGGTGAAAACAATAAAATCTGAATTGTTTTTAAAGGCATTAAATTTAACTTAATATATTTTATTATGAAATAACAGACAAAGCATACTTAAATTATTATAATATAGTAAAATGTAACCATATAATTACAATAAAAATTATATATATATATATCCGTTTTCAATTGAGAAAAGAAAATGTTCATAAATATAATTATATTAAAATTATAATGGTTTTCATGCAATTATCCAATTTTTAAGAACTAAAATTACATTGTAAAAAAAATGTCTCTAATGCAAATAATGTAATTTCAGGAGGCTTATAAACAGTGGGTGTGCGCTATGTACCTGCCTCAGTTACAAATGGAAGGCGTAGGGGCGAAACCCTGCCGATATATCTGCCGCCTAGTGGAGCAAAGATGTCCTTATTTTCACCCTAGCGTCAAGGATCAGTACGCGGGTGAACGGGTATTTAAGTGCATAGGTAAGTACTCTTTTTTGCACGTTCACTCATGAATTTCATTTTAATTATTAAATTTGGTACTCAGTGTAGCAGATTATTAATTGATTACAATTATTATTTAAGGATTTGTTAAGAGCAATCTATGTAAAGGAATGTTGTAATGACAATCATTTTCAGATTAATTATTTTTTTTTTTTTTACAAATTAGATTCTTCTTATATATTTGAGGACATTATCTTTACTCTTTTGTACACTTGAAAATATTTAGTACTTAATTCAGGAAATAAAACAATAAATTTTTATCATTTTACTTAAATGGATCTTTATTAATCGTAGCCTAAAAAAATAATATGATGCAGGTGCTTATTAAAATAATGGAAACATCTTAAATTTGTATAGAATCCTATATTAGTAAGGTGTTAAAACACCATCGTCATGTAATACAAGAATTTTCCAAGAAAGTAGTTCATAAAGTTGCCGAATAGTATCTAGAGGAATATTGTACCATTTTTTAACGGAGATTTGTGAAAGTGATGTAATTTTTGATGCCGGTGGAACACATCAAGTGCATATTTAACTCTTTAAAATAGTCCAAAAACGATTCTATATTGAGGACTGTGAACGCCAAAGTGGTTGTTTAACTTCATCCTAATATTCATCAAACGACAATTGAACAAATCCCGCTCCATAAATAGGTGCATTATTATAATGGCAAAAATATTTTATGAAGATAAAATTAAGGTTATTTTATTTAACATTGAAAGTTTCATGTGCGACAGCTAAAAATAAAAATTTAATTGCTAAATGATTTAATTCAATCTAAAATCTTACTCCCGTTAGCTTGTTGAATTAAGTTACCAAGAAAATGTTGATTTAAAATCTGGACAAAACAAAGAATAATATGTTAACTATTTTAAGCTGACCATGCAAAGTAAATCATTTTAGTTTGATTCAAAATTGCCTCAAATTAAAATGAAATATTTAGAAATGGCGTGTACAACCTGATGTTTTTCTGATTGATCCTACTTTTAAACTATAAGAAACCCCGCATTTTCTAAGTGATGTCGCATACTCATTTGGTGCCCCACTGTATAAATTGCCATCAATTCTGCACCTCATAGTATTGGAAAGTTGTTGTTATTGCACCAGCATATACTTCCCGGAATCTTGCCCTGTGTTAGGCTCTATCAGTTAGTGGTAACAGCCGGAAGGGAATCTTTGTAATTTAGAAATTTGTAATCTCTGTATTTTGTAATTTGGACCAAGCAAGAAAACCCCCAAACACTTGACCTGCCTCGATCAGAGGTATCTTATCACTTGGAAAACATTGCGGCTCCAACCTATGTAATGTTGCCCAGTCGCCAGTTGTGAATACAATGGATTTTCGATTAAGTCGGGATTCGAACTCATTACAGATAATTAGAAAGACGCCCTATCCAAACAGGCTCTAAAAGAAAAAAAAAACTAAAATAAAATTCTCTCATAATATTAACTTTCTTTAGTGCTTTAATTTGAAAAAGGAATTAACGTAGTAATAAAATAAGAAAGAAAAATCATTGAAATAAGTTATGAAATAAAATACTGAAATAATACAAAATTCAAAATTAAGATAAATTATTCTTATTTGGTATCCCTTTTTATATCCATAAATTTTCGTTAAATTTTATCACTATTTTATATTTGTAAAAATTTATCTACATTTTTCTCCACACATATATAAAGATAAATAAGATTTGTACTTTAGCATATATATATATATATATATATATATATATATATATATATATATATATATATATATTGCTG
>JAPDSC010131132.1:494343-522520 GCA_026290005.1 Latrodectus geometricus | reverse complement strand
TTTTTTAAACTAAACTTTGTAAAAATTATTTTCAGTTCCTCCAAATAAAATATCGGGTAGAGAAATTAAGATTTTACTACAAAATATTGATTGACGAAGTCAAGTTAAACAAACAAAAGTTAAACGGACAAAAAAGTATATAAGCAAATCCTACACTTTATTCACTTCAAATAGATGATATCTTTTGACAGAGATTTATCAAAAACAAAAAATTAAATGTGAAATATCAGCAAAATTATTCCTGAAATTAGATACAGATTTAAAATAACAAACTTTCTGTATCCTAAATGAGAATTTAAATCTTGCAATAGTAATTTTTTATACTATTAATTATCTCAATGTCTACTACAATTGCATATTCAATGTTACTCACATATTTCAATTATAATTGTATTTATAGAATATCAGTATCAAAGAGTTGCATGCAAGTATTCAATGCATTTCAAGTATAAATAAAATCAAACATTATTACAATAATTGGAAAACTTGTATCTTATGTGAAAATCTTCAGAGAAATTTTTAGCACGTATACATGCTATAAAATTATATTATTCATATCAAATTTTATTTTTTTTAAATTATCATAAAAAATGTATATAATTAAAGGGATATAGAAATTAATTCACCATATTTAAGATACTCATGTGTAATATAACATTCTAACCACTTAATTTTTCTCAAAAAATATTTTTTAAACATCAAGATTACAATGATGAATGATTTCTGATCGATAACAATGGATGACGATGTTGTATTATTATTTAAGGACTAATAATTATGCCATTTATTGTCGCTCTTATGAACAACTGAAAAACGATGACTTTGCTAGGCCTATGTAAAAGTAACAAATTAAAGTATAATCAGCAATCGTAATGATTCCTTTATACACGCTATCGTAATATTTCATTGATTTTATTTAAATTAGTCGCAAAGAAACCTCTTAAGACAAATTTACAGTCTATTTTGCATTTAGATTGATTATATATTTGATTAGTTACAAATGTTAAAATGTTTGATTTTGATACGCTAGTTTAGTAGGAAAGATGACTAAAGCAATACTTCAATTTCAATGAAAATATATCTTTCCTTATTAATCTATTATCGAAACATATTTTTCACCAAATAAAAAAATAATTAATTAAAATATGTTCCTGGAAGAAATAATATCTGTATTTATTATATTTTTGTCATTATTTGCAGTTATTACAAATACTTTGAACTATCGAATAATTTTCCTTATTGATGTATTGAGATAGCGATCACTATTATTTACATGATGAAATATTAAATAATAAGTGAATCTTCTTTAGTTGTTAGTTTGTATGAAATTAATCATTTTATCAAATATTATATGTTTATAAATTAACTATTTAGTTAACTATTTATGATACTCTTTATTGAAAACATAAATTGATTGTTACAAATGTTTTCAAACATAAAAAAAATAATTATATTTTTAACATAATTATTTTTTATGTTAACAATATAATAATTTTTTAAATAAAATTAGGCTTGTAAAATTATTTAACTGTATAGTTTAATTATATTATTGTTTACATTTCTTTTTCTCTTTGATTGTTAAAAGTTTAGCAGAAATAAAAAA
This sequence comes from Latrodectus geometricus, assembly GCA_026290005.1. NCBI lineage: Eukaryota > Metazoa > Arthropoda > Arachnida > Araneae > Theridiidae > Latrodectus > Latrodectus geometricus. The sequence goes on along the minus strand of JAPDSC010131132.1, from coordinate 520,917 downwards.
TATTCATTTTATTGTGCAGTATACGAAGTTTGTTATTTATGGTTCCTATCTGATAGTAAAAGAATCAAATATTTATGATTGAAATTCGATTTATTTATTTTCAAAATAATCTCCATGAAAATCAATATACTTATGCATGCGCGTGAGACAATTTTCTAAGCTTTTCCTCTACTTCGATTAAAGCACTTTTAATGAATCTACTTTTAATGTTTTTCATCTATATTCTCATAGTAGTCAACTGATGCAATAGTTTTCGACAACCGAAGAAACTTCGGTTGTCGAAAACTGTGATCAACATGATTTACTTTTGATGTGTGGAAATATAAAATGTCATTAGATGCCAAAACAAGAATGTGCGGTGAATAACTCTCCACACAATTTGATCTATTTTCTACTCATAAATTCCCTCATTTGAGTCAATGTGTGTACACTCACGTTGTCTTGATGATGATTCACCTTTTTTTCTGCTTTTTCCAAATTTTTCCAATGGCTGCGAGGAAACTAACCATATATGATTCCGAATTGACCATCATACCTTATTCTAACACTATGGTTGCCATGTGACCAGTAATTTCAAATAAACCGACAACCATTTACCTAGATGCACAAACTTTACCGAATAACTTTTGTTGGACTTTGTTCGTCTTGAAAAACCCATATTGTCGATTACTGTTTTGCTTCGGGCTCATGCATTTACATCTAATTCTTTTGTCATTTATTTGGATTTCATACGCAAACATGAACTTTTTCAATATTTCTTTGCATCAATTGATATGAATCTTCATTTCAGCGTTTACTACATTAATCAAGGTCCAACTTGAATAAATCTTATTGTTGCTTGTCAAAATAATACATTAAGATGTTTACATCTATGGATACTTTAGACGAAAATCTTCCATAGTGAATTCAACCACTTCATTGATTAATTTCTGTCAATAACTGAGTTTGGATGACCTCCAAAGATTTCGTCTTGGGACGAACGCTGACTATTGTGTATATTATACGAATGTCTTATAGTGATGCAAGATGGTACTTTATCGTTGTTAAAGAATTAAATTTATTAAAGCTCTCCTGTCTGGATAATCTATGCCGAAAGTTATGAAAAATAATCCAGTGAAAATAATCAATAGTCAATTCCAATTTTTTCCCGTGATGAATTGTTAATTTACTATAAGCAACTCAAATCACGCAAAGATAGAAAAACGTTCTAAAAAATTATGATTAAAGTGATCAAATTGTCCTTTGAAAATGTCGTCTATCACTTTATAACCCTTAATGTTACCAAGGCAAGAAATATAAATGACAACCTTCGTATATCATTCCATTCTTGTACAAGTTTCAAAGTTATTTCAATATACACTAAGGAACATTAAAAATAGCACACCAAGAATGAAGTTAAGGATTGAAATGAAATTTTGTACACATAATGATACAGATGTGAGATTCATTTGATCCCAATATCCAGAAATTAAACAAATGCAGTGTGTACAATGAGACAAATATAATGAAACCTCAATAGCTCGTTGGACTGCCTCCTTCTGCAATACATGTCACCACATGGTCCGGCATCGAATTGATTAAACGTCTGTTGTTGTTTTGAGATAGATGTGCACATAAATATTAAAGATCCACGTCCAGATCCTGTACAAGGTGACATGGTGGTATCTGGTGGTTCATTTAATCTCAAATATGCTCTATCGGGGACAAGTTCAGGGAGCGGGCTAGCCATTCATGTTCAAAGAATCTGAACATGACGTAGGAAGTCTGGAGCAACTCGTCGCACGTGGGTACCATCTTGTGTCCATTGCTCCCAACATGTTCTGATGGTACAATCCAAACAATCAACCTGGCGAGCAATACGGCACTTCAATCAGCCTGCGGTTTTCAAGCCGAGGATAAGGCTCCTTTCAAACTGGTTTAACTGTGCGAAATGTATTCTCACACATTTCTATCGCATTCTATGCTTACTAAAATCTTCCTAGCTTCAGTATGTGACCATCACGTTTCTGAAGCTTCCATTCCACTCTGGTTTATGTAGGGCCCACTTTCTGATTGCATAGCACTACTGCCGGGTGTGTGGTTATTGGCACCAAATTTGGTTCATTTTCATATCGAATTTCCTTGAAATTATCTGCAAAATTTTGTGCTTGTACCTTTCATTCTTCTTGATGAACTATTTTCACTGTTCCTAAGTGTATTTATGCCTGAAATACATATAATTTAATTTAGTTTTAAATTCATTTCAATGGTTGTGTATGTTTTATTCATGCAATATATTTATATATTGAAAGTTCTTTTCCAATGATTAGGAAAGGACTTGATAAGGAAATCAATTAAGATTTTCCTGTAAAAAAATGGTAATTGAGTTATTTGGTGTCAACACATTCATCAGTCTTAGGATAACAGTCGATGTGTAAAGCGTTTGTGTGTGCTCTACTGATTATCGTAAGCAGAGAACTATTTTAACTGTATTATTTATTATTTTATTTATTTTAAGCTATGAGAAAATAAACAAAATTTTATCATTTTAATTACATTATAGAATGCTTAATAATGTAAAATGTGTACAATTTTGACATTAAACAGTGTATTCACAATTATACTATATTTAAATTAATCGATTTAAATCATTATAATATTAAATGTCATTATTATAATTAAATCCCTTTTTTACTGTCGATAAAATAAATTATAAAAGAAATATATGGTTTGCAGTTTATATAATATTTGATTCCGTTTATGTTGCCTTGTAGAAACAATTGATAAAAAATATGTATATCTTCCCCATCTTAGATTTGTCTTCTTTTTTTTTCCAGAGCGCATCATGAAGATAGAGGAGCAGCGACAAATTCCAGCATCACGTACCCTCCAAACGACAGTCAGCAATGAGATATATATAATAATAATAATAAAATATATATATATATATATATAAATATATATTTAAAAAAATGTGTTGGTTTCGCTGCCGCGGAGCAGCCAGGATGCAGGATCTGTGGAACGAGCAGACGGACGGACAGCTACACGCTGTACATAGTCCGTGGACATGTATATATACAGAAGAGATATAAATCTATATATACAAATATCTATATACATCCGAATACCGGAACTCCACCAACTGTATTGTTCGTATCATTTAGAAAAGTGTGCTTAGGAGCCCAAATCCGGAACAATTACTCGCCAATAACCGTTACAATACGAATCAATGGACGTAATAAAAGTTTATCGATATATTCATTCGCAAAGTAAACCACATTCGATTCTCCAATGTTTGAAACAACGATCATTGTTGCTCCTAAAAAAATAAATAAATAGATGATTCACTTTAAAAATAAAATAATAATAAAAGTCCAACAAGTGTTTGCTCAACTCATGCCTTCAGGTGGAAGAAAATGTCCTACAGGGGCAGTGTCACAGATGGTAAATGGTGTGTGTATGTGTGTGTTTGTTTAAACTGGACTTGTGTGGTTATGGTGTGGACCTGAACAATCTCACGGTACAAGCCCAGCGCCGCAGTCTTATCTGTTTGCGAGTGTGGTTCAGACTCTCCCTCGCCCCATCTATGCACCTAAATATATGCAACGGTCTTACAGTAAAAATTATCCTAACAAAGAGCCCATCCCTGAAGAGAACTCCAGGAAGTTCTACCATGATTTGAAGTAAAATAAGGCGTTTAGTTCTATCCAGGGAGATTCTTAGTGCTCTTAGATGGGAGGAAGTTTTACTGTAATGTCGACTTTACACAAATCTTGCCTTTCTGTGGCTGCGGTTTGCAGGAGCCACCGCTGAGAAGGAAGCACCGATCCTCTATTTCAAAGACCGAGAAAAAAATAATATTATTATTAAAAATAAAAGAAAAATTATTTTCTTACAGAGACGAATAAAGAGAAGATGATTGAGAAGAAGTTATTTCACGTAGCCTTTCATATACCTCGGTTTGGCGACAAGATCGGTTTGGGCCCATCGTTCTAGCCGCGCGTAGAGACTTTTGCGTCCAGTCTCTTGTACCATAACAACTTTGTATGACTTTTATATAATCCATGCAGATGAAAAATTCTACAGCGTAGACATCCTTCCTGTACAGTCCTTCATCTGTAATCATCCTTCTGTCAAAAATGGCATTAAAGAGCACGAATATTAGAAGTCCTTCCTTTCTTCTTCCCTTTTGTACAACATACTCACAACAAAGATACAAAACATTCACACACAATACATACGAGAACTCCCACCACTCGCAATAATTCTCTTAATTTCTATCAACAAAAATAAAGTAACATAAATCTATAAATTCACTTTTGCTAATTAAGTTTAGGGAAAATATGTATCGAATAAAACTAAATATCAATTTTTAAAATAATTTTAAAAATATATTTTATAGTACATTAAGTAATCTATTATAATTTCATATTATTTTTAAACACATTGATAGATAATAGGAATTCATTGCCACTTTAGTTAATATATCTCTATAAATGATCAGTATTTCTTGCTTTATAATCCCATCCAATTTTTTCCCCAAATTATTATATAATAAGCTAATAATTATTATATAATAAGCTAATAAAATAAATTTATTTATTTAACAAAAATTTCACACATTTAATTGAATACATTTCAATTTATATACAAGTTAATAATCATATTTTTCCTTTTCTCAAAAGGCAATCCTCCTTTCCATATAATTTAATGACAATTTTTACTGATAATAAAATTAATTTTATGCACAAAAGTAATGTCTAATATATATAACTTTTAAAATATAATTCTAATACAAAAATAAATGACGAATTTATTGTGTGGGGGAGAGGGATTAATTTCTTCAGAAATATTTTAATTTCAAATTCTTTCGCAATACATCATGTTGTTAGTTTTTTCATATCTATATAACAAAAAATTAATTAATATTCAAATAAAAATGAAATTTTACTTACATGATCATATGAAAAATTATGAACATTTTTCTCAATAAAATCAAAAAAATTCTATTCACGAGTAATAGTACTTATAAAGAGCTCTTTAAAATATCCATTCTCTTTTCTGACAAATTGCGTCAGATACTGTAAGCCCTAAATGGTTCAAGTGTTATTAGGTCAGTTAAATATTTTTTGTTACTTACTAAAATGAATATTATTTTAATCAAAAATATTATTTATTGTATTAGGAATGTATCTAAAATACAACAATTTATAATTAATGAATAAAGTGAGTAATTTTATTGACAGATTACTGATATTTTAACATAAATCATGTAAATCAAAGATTACACAAATTCATTTCAAATAACGTGAAATAAGTATATGAAAATATAAATTTTATGATAAATTTCTATAATGTCGGGATTTGTATTGTGGTTTCTTCCAGAAATCGGTTTCCACTTTATCATTATAGTTTTACCTCATTTATAGTTATTACACTAATCTATTATACATTTAAAAATACTTTTTCGTATAAATAATAATAGTTTATAATATATTTTTAATACCAGTGAATTTATATAACATACACATATTAGATTCCATAATCAAGTACTTTCTTTGTAATTATTGAAAACTCGTGTATTTTAGTAAGAGAAATTTATTTAAAATTGATGCAAAGATATCGGGAAATCATTGATGTTATTTTAACTCAGAAGCTATTCCTATTTATATTAAATATACAATTTATATAAATATATTGTATATTTTATATAAATTGTATATTATATTGTTTAAATATTTTCTGACTTATTAAACAATACATTAAAATGTATTTCCTCTTCCCATAATGTCTATAAGAATCTCAAGTAGCCAAACTCATGTGGTTAAAATAATAATGATATTATTGAACACAGGAATTCATATCACAAATAAAATATTTATGTACACACCAGTATGAATTGTATATTAATGAATCAATACTCATGTTAAAAAGTTTCATATAAACATATATTACTTTCTGGTAATTTCTAATTAATATATTTCGAATATAAATACAACACTTATTATTCTCTTACACAAAATGGAATAGTGCTTTTTAATTACCCATAGTTACATACACTAGATTACAAATGCTTTTTTCCAAATAAGAATTAACAAAAAATTAATTATTTCTTGGTGAAAAAATATGGAGAAAAAAAATAATTTATCAAAGCCAATATAATTTAAAAAATATGATAAGAAAATATATTATATTTGAATTGTAGTTAATTATTTGTTTATTAGTGAAATAAACACAATATTATTCGTTCTTCGTTATCATTTTGAAAGCTAAAATGGGATGACTGAAATTATAATGCTTTGTTCTTAAGTTTAACAATTCATGGGCTCTACACTCATTATGAGGGTTAATTTTGTAGTAGTTTTGAATATCACTCTTTAAATCATTAGTTTTGCTCAAATTAGCTCTGGTAACGAATATGGTGAAAAACTAAAAAGATTTAACTTTTGTAAATAAATATTTAAATCCTAAATAAAAAAATTATGTGCAATCTAAATTTTAATTAAAACAAATAGGCTTTTAATAAAACTTCTCTACATAGTTTACTTCTGCACATTATTTACTGTATTTTTTCAATTATTTACTGTATTTTTTCATGAAATAAGTTCCACAATAACAATAGGATTTTTTTTTTTTACCTTTTTAATTTCCAATAATTTCAATTTATTTTTTATTATTTAGATGTATTTTATTGCTATGAAAAGGTAATGAAAAACCTGTATAAATAAAGGCATTTAAATACATTTATGTACACATGTTTTTCCTTTCTTTATTTCCTTTTATTTTTCTATTCTTAAATTTCGAGTTTATTTCTAAACTTCATTTATTTCTGATTGTTACGTATTTGATTAAAATATAATCTATTTTATAGCACTTATTGACATCGATGCATTTTAAACAGTTTTTATGGATATTTTTTTAATTGCTCCAATCGACACATTATATTTATATTGCATTTATTTATATTTTATTTATTTATTAATTTATTTATATTATATTTATATTACATTTATATGTATTATCTTTTTGTATTTATTTTACTTTACATGGCTTAGTTTTATATGGTGATGCATTCGTAAGAATTTCCGAATACTCAATATTAAAATTCAGTAAATAGGCAAAATAATGATTTGGTATTTTATAACTTTTCTGAATTATGACTGATGTTACTGCTCATTTGTTTTAATAATTTTAACACGTTGCATTTTTAATTTCTCGCTTATTCTTATGACATTGTAAATATTTAATATGAAATTCTTGAGAAAATTTGAAATACTTATATTGAGAATTAATAATTAATTTCAATTTAAAAAATACTGCTTCTTGAAATTTAAAAGGTAATTCATAAATGACATTAAAAGTATGAATGACAGTGGTTCAACAAACAAATATCTAGCAATCCCTAAGCTTCTACTTAATCTCTTCCAGACCTTTTAAATATTTTGTATGTGATAGTGTTAAAGTAAAAAACCTAATGAAAAAATAAGAAATAAAAATATTTTATATTTATAGCTAAAAACAGATAAATAAACACAAATAGGGATATTTCTCATTACAAAAGTAAAAATTTAACTCATAAAAAAGATAAATTTGTAAATAAATTTATCATAATTTTTAATTTAAGAAAAACCTTGAATTACCTGTTTAGTGGGCTTTTTGCTCTATGGTCATTTTTACACGAAGTCGAAAGCTCAATCTATAATTTTAAAGTTCATTCTGAGCTATTGCAAATATCCATGATCCAAGTTAAAATTAAGCAAAAGAACCAATAATATAAACCTGACCACTAATCATTCAATTGCCATCTTAGGCCGAGTTATAGAAGCTTAGCTTTATAAAAGAGGGTTAAGGACATTTCACAAGTCTGTATATGATTTACAATTTTTTGGAACAGTTTTGAATAAAATAAGATGAATTTTTTCTCAGAGCCAAACATCGAACTAGAAAGTGAAATTTGACATTTGAGTAACTGACATATTTTTCTTCTCTATGTCTGGCACGTTCTTCTGCTGGAAATCAACTTTAGAATGTAGGCTTCTGTCTAATTACCCATTGTGCAAAATATGCATGTAAATATATACACACAAACATATATATGAAGAGAAACAGAAAAAATGGGTAAATTTATAAGCTGAACTGAACACACCAGGAATCAAGTGATTTTAAGAAGGAATGACGCTATATGAGACAGTGTTAAAATAAGTAAGACACGAAGAAGTTAGTTTAAAATTCACATTTTATACGGTTAGTTTAATGTTATATTATTTATAGTAATTAGATGGATATAATTAAATAGTTATAAAATAAATATCGCATCAAAATATGTTTGCAACAGAGAGAAATAAGCACTTTAATTTAGTCATAACACTTGGAATCAATCTGTACAAAACTAATAAAGATGAGAGATTGTTTTTATTGTTAGATAACCAACTATAATTTTTTCTTGATTGTTTGAATTATTAGAATGTTTATGTTCATCAACTAAATTTAATGAATTAATTTTAGCTTTATGTGAAACAAAAATACACTATTTTGTAGTGGTGCCATCTGTTGGCATCAACAGATATGATCTCTTTATTTTACATTTCTTACATTCTTAAATTTATTTAGTTTTATTGTCTTACAAAGTGTTTATTATTTTTTTGAAAATTCAACTTTATGCTTTTGAAGTAAATTAGTGAGAGAGATGGTAATGTATGTGTGTGAGAAAGAGAGTAAGAATTTTTCTAATTTAAAAAAATAAAGGAAAATTATTTATTAAAAAAAAACTTTCTCAACAGAGTACAATCAAAAATTTGGTTTGCAGTGCCAAAGTTAATAGAACGTCGAAGTAAAATCTTCATATTTTCGAATCGAATCTCATCGAAAATATGATAACTAATCAAAGCTTTAAATTAAATAAACAGAGTGGATTAATTGAGTCTACTTTTCCTTCACAAACGGATAATGCGAAATTTAAACTAAAATGAAATTATTCTTTTTTGACCTAAATAGGAATTGACATTAAGCATTATATATATTCAAAATTTACTTCCATTGGTGTCAATGAATGCATTTAGAATCTACTATGCATTGAATCAAATTACTGTATTTAGAATGGCATCTCTATATTGTTTTATATTTACTGCCAAATTCTTTCTCAATGCATATTTAAAATTTATTTTTCCATGTGTAAGGCGATTTTCTAATAAATAGAGCTTTTTAAGGTTTTATTTTAAAAAAAAAACATTAATAAATTAATGAAATATTCAAAATCAGCTTTAAATATTTAAAATTTTTAACGCATAATTTTATTCCTGGATATTTATTATATAAAATTAACTTTCCCCTATTTAAAAAATATTTTATCATGTGTGATAAATTTATAAAAAAATAACAAATAATGATAAAAAATTAATGTTTTCACAAATAATATGAGAATGATCTGAATTTTGCTTAATAAGACAATACTTCCAAAAATTTCGATTTCATGACGCTGACAAGATATTAGAGATAGATTTCACTAATAGCTTAACAAAGTAATATCAGTAAGAAACAATAAAGATATAGACTTTTGTTTTGTTTTTTTTAAATGATATGAAACTTCTAAATTTACAACATTATGATAACAAACTACAACAGATTCAACTCCATCTTGTCTGCTGAATTGTACTTTTGGTTTTCCCAAACGCTGTGGCCAATTCTTAATAAACAGTCCTGTTTATACTCTTGCTACTTAAATTTCTGCTCTAGGAAGATGGAAATTCCCACAATTGAAATTCGCAGAAAAGATATCGCTTTCTGTGATACGGATATTAATTTTCGAACACATTTATGCAAAGAAGAGACTTGTAGGAGACAGCAGCATGTGTATAAAAGAAGTGATAACGAAGATTATTTCTCTAAAAGAAATCTCATAAATCACACAGTTATTTTCAAGTCACTGAAAATAATTGCTACACTTCGTTTAATAAGAAAAAATAACTACCAATAAATAATATATTTTGAACAAAGTTTAACTGTAGCTAACCTTCATGAAGCTAATCGGATCACTCTCCCCAATTGGTTGAATAAATGGTTTCATCACTTTATATTGTGCTTACAGTTGTGTGAAGAATGTTGTAGATTAGTGAAAAAAATCTGCCTGATCCCAACAGATTTTTATGACTAACATTTGAAAACGCATATATATTGTCTATACGATTCTTAAATGATTGTTTAGCCATGGTATGAAGCATAAGTCAAAAACGAGAATCATTTGAAAGGTATTAAGAGCCTCTTCCCAATTTATTTGATAACATTTGCTACAATATAATAGTCAATTTCAAGGTTACCAAGCGGCCACATTAAAAACCTTACTTTTGTTGAGAATCATAAGATTTATGCCATTTGCTCCAGATGTCATGCTCCGCGGGCTTCTCCCGAGAACATACTTGACTGCCTGAAGCTCACAAGAACTGAGATTTACTCTTCCTCCTTCTTGTCCTTGACTACATTTGGGTCAGTGGTTTTTTGGATCTTGTCTGACATCGTCAGACAGCTGGAGGATTAGAAACAACAACAATAATATAATAGTCTTAATACTGCCGCTGCATAAAGATGTTCATAAGACAGTTGACTAGTGTGCCTTTTAATCTTATGGCGAATCCTTATACAATAAACTTTATGTTAATGCCTGATACAATTTTTGAATTTCAGTTCCCAGGATTTTAGACTTTTGTCATTCTTGATGTGCACCAACTTGTGCCATAATATGTTTCAAATCACATTTTAGGGAGGAATTTTTCATATAACTACACTAAGTAATTGCTAGAATTATCCTTTTCTCTTTAAAAATTTTATTTTTAAAACAGAAATTCTAAACTATTTATTTTAAAGCTTTGAAGCAGTTCAACATGTTAGTTCTGAAAAAGTATTAAGTTTACCGAAAAATTCTGTACGTTCCGGTTACAATCAATTTCAACAATTGTGCGCATTAGAGATTGCTGAAAGTCTTGATTCAGCTCAAAAAATCATTTCGGAACATATTAAGAAACTAAAGTTTGTGTGGAAGTATTCGCGCGAGATGGGTGCCACATAAGTAAAGGGAGAAGAATTTGAATGATAGAATCATCATGTTCATATCTCTGCTTGAACGTAACAAAGTCGAACCCTTTTTGGTCTGGATCATAGATGGGAAGGAAAAGTGAATTACCTAATAAAGCATCATAAAAAAAGGGGCATATTGTGAACCCCGAAAACTTGGCAGCTCCACTTTTAAACCGAAGTTGAATTTGAAAAAGAGAATGTTGGGTATATGGTAAGATATTCGAGGACCAAAAGCTGTTGAAACCAAACGAAAAATTAAATTCGGAGAGGTACTATCAGCTAAAAACAGCCTCCTAAGAAAAAGACCGACAATGTTTAATAAGAAGGCCATCATACTGTTTCATGACAGTGCCAGGCCAAATGCTGCTTTGGAGACTCGTTAGAAAGTTGCAGAGGCTGGTTGCGAAATTCTGTCACATCCACCATACTCTCCGGACCTTCCCCTTTAGAATATCAAAATTATTTTATTATATTTGTCTTTACAATATTGTTTTTGTCTTTGCAAAATTTATGATAAGTATATATTTTTATTTTAAAATACTTTTTTATTATTTACATAAATTAAATTTATTTCAAATAAGTAGTAAGCCACCAATGTAGCATGGGTTTAAGCAACGTTAATTATTATAATATAGACAATAGAAATAATAAAAAAAAATCAGAAATTAGTATAAGCCTTTCTTATTGAACTTATTAGAATACACGAATCACACAAATTTAAATAAATTATTAATTTAAATATTTACATTATATTCAATAGATTTTTAAGTTTTCCAATGTGTTCTGATAAAAATATACTTTATAAAGTAAAACGCGAGCAGTGATTGATCAGTATAATAAATGCATCAATAAAATTAATCTTTATGATATATTCTAATTTTCTCTTCCTATTAAAATGAATATTATATTCAACTAAACGAGCTAGTTGGGACGTTTGGGTCACACTTGTCACGGCCAAACAGGTTCCTACAATTTGACATTTTGAAAAAATCTCGCGGTTTCCAAACTTTAATAAACTACCATGCGCTACTAAAATATATATACATTACTATTTATAAAAACTGATAACTGTTAATATATTTTAACGCTTCTTGTTATTGGTAACTATATTAATGAAATAATGAATGCAAAGGACGTTCAAAAATATCACTTTTATTCACATTTTCATTATTGCTATAAACACTTATATGTGTAATTCTAAAAGTTGGGTTGTTTCAGTCAAACTTGTACATGTATAAACAGAAATCTTGATTGAATAAACCGTGGATATATAAAACAAATGACCGTAGAGCGAAAAATAAACTAAATTAAACTGTGTGTGTAATGCGTTTGTTCGCGCATGCGCTATGCATTTGTAAATGAACATTTCAAAAGACGACTAAAAGCTACACGTTGATACTTATAAATGTAATGAAATAAGTCAATTTTATAATCAATATACTCTTTTAACTTTTTATTTTAAACTTATTTTTTAGCATTCTGAGTTTTTCTCCCCTTATCAAATGTCATCGCTTTCAATTGAATTTCGTTTCTTCATGAGAAGACTTTCGCCGCTCCTGTAAATTTATATTACCTAACAGCTGTGATGTGCATAATGCTGAACACCTATGGTATTCTACATCATGCAAGGCTAGAGTGAATGCATATTTGATATATTTTTATGTTATACGTATTTTTATAATATATTTTAATTTAGGAAGTTATATTATTTTTCAAGACCTTTCAGAATATATTCTGTTCCATATAGTCTCTGTTAAAACAGATAAATTTTCTTAATCAAATCCCATTCGCAGTAGTTATTGATTTTATCTTTTGTTGATATTCATTTTATTTTCTTGCAAGTTTTTTAACACACGCTAATCTAGTATTTATTAACTCTTAATAAAGAAAATAACAACGAAAATTCTGCATTAAGTACAGCTCTTTCATGAAAAAAATATATTTTCTTTTAATTTGTAAGATATATTTCTTTCAAAGACAATAATTATAAATTACGTTAATTTAATAGAGATTAAAACCGATTAAAAAGTCAAGAATTAGTTAAACTCAGTGCATAGGATCAAAATAAAAACTTGTAAGAAAAAAAAAATTCTAAACAGCATATATCATCTTTGAATATCAATGAAAATATCTTAAATAATATTCATATAATTTCAGAAGTAGGTGACATGAAATGTATTGTGATCAAAAGGAACAAATTGCACTTAACGAAAAATTATCGAAACTGAATTATTAAAAATTATTAAACTAGTTATAATTACGTTTAGATAAGATAGATAAATCTTTGGCAATAAATATTAAGCTTCTAAGATTGAAGAGACTTAATTATATTACAATAAAACTTAATGAAATTATATTACAATAATAAAATAAATTAATTATATTTCAATAAAATTCAAATTTAAAATCATCACATCACATTTAAAGGAATAAAATTACTTTAAACATTAAAAATTAAAATTTTAAACATATTTTTGATGAATATACTCTTTTACACATTCAAGGTAATCATAAAATCACATTCATCAAAATTACTTTTCACCAAAAAGGTAAACAAGTAAGTGTAAGAAAATTATTAAAATGTCACATATTATTTATAAAATAGAATTGTTATAGTATTAGGAATTTTATCTGAGTTTGTAAAAGAGTAAATCTTTTAATAAATGAAAATATTTTTGAAAAGGTTAATCGGGAATTCCCACATATATATAAAAGTAAAAACACGAATAGTTCCTAAATAATTGAAAAATCATAATTTAATAGCTATTAGGAAATCATAAAAATTGTTTAAATTAATCGTATCGCATTAATAAACTATTGAAAAATTCTTGTTTATTTTTTAGTGACCACGAATGCATGTGTTTTCTTAACAATTTAGTCATAAAAAATAAATTCATATTCTTCAAGAAACACGATCTGTTTCAATACAAATAGAACAGATGAGACACTATGAATCATCACAAACCGAACAAATTGGGCAATACACAGCACACAGTTCTAAATATCTCAATTATTTGATTGTAGAAGTAAAATCACATAAAATCATAAAATTATTAAGAAACTTTTAAAACATTATCCCTATCTGGCATTTTTTTATGCTTAAGGAATGGAACTATTTGATGAATGTATTCAAGTAGGTAAAGCACAAAAATGATATTTAAAAAAAAAAATAAATAAATAAAAAAAGTCTAAAATCATGTATTGTTATTTTTTTTTAAGTGATAGTTTCAAAAGTACAACCAACCATTCAAAATATTGGATATATTAGTTTGGGGAAAAAGAAATCCATTATTTTTACGTGAACTTTTTGTAACTTCTTTCAGATTCGCTTTGTAAAAAGGTTTAAAACAGTTTTCATGTAGATTTTTAGGTCTTGTGCGAAGCTACGACTGCTGACATGCTGTCAAGTTTGATAATTTTTGATATTTTATAGACATTCTCGACGATGTTGTATCCATGCGAGGTGCATCTTTAGCATCCAAATACACAAACGGAATCCACGAAACCAAAATTGTGCGTAACTGGTTGTTACAGTCATATATAAGACGATAAACACCTTTCACAATTTTAGCCACCTGGTTAGCACTTTCGCCATTATAAAAGAAAAACTAAAATGTATCAAATTTTCTGTTTGTTGTCTTCTATTTTTAAAACCTTGTACTCATAACTGAATTAATCAAACAAAAAACCGCAAGAGAATATTTTAGTGTCAAATGTCACCTTTCCAATGAGCATAAATTTGAAATTGTTTGATAGATACCTCACGAGATAGCGATCACTACAGACGTCTACCGAAAAAATAATGGATAACTTTTTCCCCAACCTAATATAACAATGAAAGATTTTGTGCAATTTTATGGTTTTTTTAATATGTTTAGAGTTTTTTAGAAAATTTATTTGAGAAACAATATGAACCAAACATACTAAATTAAATTTTTTACGCGGAATACAAATTAAATTGGCAGTTAGCATTTTGCCTACCGATTTAAGTTTTGCACAACTTATATACAATTATAATTTATTATTCAAGCAATCCTTGTTGCCACAAAATATCATAAGATAATTAAATACAAAGTTATCAGGGAATGTATGCAAGCCTGTGGATGCTTGTTGGCACACCATAATATCTATGTCCTAGTTAGGAAATTACGTTTAAGGAAAACAATGACTGCTTTTCTTGTGAAAAAATAAGAGAACAAATGATCCATTTTTTTCCCAATGAAAGAAAAAATATGTATCAAACAATATTTTAACATTAAGGTAGTTTCATTTCATAAAAAAAAATTGTAAGCAACTATCATAACTTTTTTAAAATTTAATGAGTGAGAAATTTTATTTATATCTTATTTTATATTCTAAGAATATTGACAACATGCAAATGTTTTATCATTCACCAAATTTTCAGTGATAAGAACTTAGGTTTTAAAAGATTTTAAGAAATCACAGTCCTTGACATCAAATTCATGAATTATTGAACTGGTGATAGGAGTATTAACTAATCATAAATATTGAATAACAAAAAGTGCAACATTTTTCAAACATTTAAATATTTTTTAGGGAATTTTAACCTTTAGATAAAGTTGGTATCGACAAACAATGCTAAAATCACGTTCTTGAAGTACAAATAGGACTCTCATAGGTTAATTATGAGAACTTTTGAGAACTATTATATAATGAAAGTTTAAAATTCTCAGGTGTCTCCATGTGATTCCATTTGGAAAAAATAATATTTTTTTTTCTCCTCAAAGAAACAAAATTTTTGTCGGTTGTTTCGCAGAGAATGTATTCAAATAGGAACTGAAAATATAGATACTTTATTTCTAAAGGGCTTCAACTGTTAATTCGCGAATAGAAATAAAAGGCAATAAAGAACACAACAGTACGAAGATTTTCTTCAATTTACGGTAAACTTACTTGTTTTTGGTAAGTTTCATCATAAGTAAATTATTATACAATATCATATTAACAGTTTGTAAGAGGGGAGAAAAACTAAGAAGAAATGTCCACTATTACGTTTTAAGACATAATCACTATATGAATATATCTAAAATATGCATATCCTCATTTTGCAATAACATATTTAGAAAAATTTGCGTCGTGTAAAGTTTCAAGATTTAATCATAGCTACAGATAAACAACAGCTATAAACTTTTTCTTTTTCATAAGTACATATTATTGGTGCAGGTGTTCAAAAATTATCCTTGCCTTTCTTCGAGAATATGAATATCACTCATTATCAATGAAAAGTCCCACAAAAATCAATATGTGTATTACCTAATATGTTATTTTTAATAACATTTATATCATGGTGATTACTAAAAAGATAACAGAATTCAAGACATTCATCTAATTCCCAAGAGTTTCAATTTTTATTTAATTGTAATGTATCTTTTAAATATCATTTGAGGAAGTTAATTGATCATTGTCACGTACACTTAAATTTGTATATTATAATTATTTTAATTTCAGAGATGGCTAAAATATATATTTAAAACTATATGCGTACACATATAGTCAAATGAACGTTTGTGGTTTACATAATTTGAAACTGTAAAATGTTGCATATTTATAAAATAAAAACTTAATCCCTTTTCTCTAATACATAACATTGTTATAATTATAAAGCCAAAACTAATAATAATCAATATTATTTGGCTCTTAAATTTTAAAGTTACAAAATTCATGATCTTGAATTCTAATATCTCTCAAAAAAATTTCATAGATATTTTAATCCGGCTATCAATGGAAAAATATTGAAATCCTCGATGAATTTCTCTTTGAATTCCAAAATTTAATTCTATCAGTTCTTGTATCTATCAGTTTTCTAGACGAGTTGTCTAGAAATCTGATAGATATAAGAAATAAAACTAGTGAAAACTCACAAAAATTTTAACTGTTTAATTTCTTTGTTAATTACTCAATTGTTATAATTGACGGCATTAGTGTGACGTCATATCCACAACTGTTTCCAAATAAATACAATGTAAACATTTGTTTAATATTGTATTTAAGAGTGCTTTCTTGACAAACTTGGAGATTTTTGTTTGGCTATCGATTTTATTGGTGATTTTTGTTGGCACAGAACAATAAATTGTTCTGTTGCAACCAGAATACGATTGGATTTTGCCCAGCTTGGTGATTAACTATGACTACAATTTGGCGATAATCAAAGGTTAAGCAAACAAAAGGTTAAAAGTTTTAGCAAACACGATATCCTTAAATAATGAATATCAATTTCAAAAATAACAATTTAAAAATCTATCACCGAAGTCTATGGCAGTTTCAATGATAAATGGCGCTTAACAGCAAATGTTTGGAAACAGTTGCTGGATATGACGTCACAACTTATGTCGTCTATTTAGTCATTTTTATGATGCAATTTACATAAAAAGATCATTTCATTTAGAGTTTACATCATTAAATAATCAGTAATTTTAAGTATAATCAGTTAGATTTTTGAAATTACCTGTTTGATGTTAACGCTTTTAATAAGAAATTTGTACATCATGTTTATGACAATAATTATATTGAAGTTATACACCACAAGCCATTTTATTTCATCCCTCCAAGAAGCAGGAAATAAACATCTCAAATAAGGCGTTTTGTATTTGTTAGTAAATAAACAAATACCATTGCTTAGAGCCTTCTGTGCATATTTTAATAATGTACAGGAATGCATAATCGCTTAAAAAATTAATAATAAAAATATTTCTGATGCGTTTTCTGAATGCATTTTTATAAGCTATTACATGTCTTTTAAAAAATAATGTATTTATTTATAACAAGCTATACTTTTGGAGTTCTATTTTAAAATAATAACATATATTTTAAACCGTGTATTAAAATTTGTGTTAATTGGAATTAATTTCTATTTTATTTATATTCAAACAAGTGGATGAAAGAATCAAGAATCTTATTTTTACTATTTCTTATTGATTCTTGTGTTATAAATTTTGTTTAACTAGATAGTCGCCAAAATGATTCCAAAATCCTTCTCATCAACTGTGCAAAACAAATTATTTTTGCGCTTTTTAAAGATCAACAATAAACATGGAATAATGTTCATACGTTCATATTCCATACCAAAAGTAAGTTTGATAGTACGACAGACAGCTAATACAAATATATTTCATAATTTTTATTTCAAAATCGTAAGAATGATATGCATCTTTTGAATTTTTTACTGACAAGAAATTTGTAATGCAATTGAAATTAATCTCTTTAAAAGGTGTAAACATTTTTGAATTGTTGCAATAATACTCGTTACATTTGATTGTAAATATTTCGAACATATTTGAAAATTAATGTTTTTAGAAACAAAGGTACTTATTTTATATACATAATCATTATGGTTGTTGATAATAAATTTGATTCGTTTTTGTGTGCAACAGTTTTTAAAAAATAAGCTATTTTAGTAAAAATGTGCTTTAGGTTTCCTGCTTATTTAATTTATGCGGTAGAATTATGCCATGGCGATAATTCTACCGCTATTTTAAAGTGAAACTTAATTAGCGACCAATGAAAAGGCTAAAACAAAAGAGTAATTAATGAGTATGCGCGAAAAAGCGCTTCAAATTCGCGAGTTGGCGAAGAAGGAGAGCTAAACAGCAATTTAACCGCTATTTTTAATCTATGTTTATTATTTTTATGAATATGTTTAATAAATGTAATTTATTTTAAAGAAATAATTATTTTTGTTATGAAAGTGTATGTTTTGTAAATTTTTATTATTATTTTTGTGTATGTTTATTATTTTTATGAATATGTTTAATAAACATAATTTATTTTAAAGAAATAATTATCTCTATGTAATGAAAGTATATGTTTAGTAATTTTTTAATATTTTAAAGGTTTTAAGTAATTTCAACTATGCTAAAACTTTATAATAAAAACAACTTTTGTTGAAACTTAATTTTTTTATATATTTATGTACAGTAATTAAAATCTTTTAAATATGTAAATGAAATTTGTTTAAGAAATATTTCTGTAAATTTTATTTATAACTTTATAATATTCCTATATATTTTTTTGCAATTTATTTTGATTTTATAGCTAAATTTTGTCACCTGAACAGTTATTTTTCAGTTGGTTTTTAGCTATGATTTTATTTTAATTTTCTGTAAAATATTCTTATTATGGACACAAATGTTTTAATTTTTCAGGCGAAAAAGTCTGGCTGTGAATTAGCAATGGATCATTTTGATCAATTTTATAGTTCTGTTTATAAGAATTGGCGATCTATCCGCTTAGGTCTTTTGTGCCCTCATAATTACTGTGCTGTTGCCAATACTTTTTGTAAAAATAAATCTGTCTCTTATTTGTTTGGAAATAAGGATGTTTTCAACATGAAAGATGTGTATCTGTTAAATCTTCGAGAAAATCCTGATTCTCCTGATGAAGAACTCTGTTCTCAAGAAACATCAAAATCGAATATTGACTGTGATTCTTCCTCAAATAATCCAGACATTGAAGAAAGCTCTGAAAATGCCAGTCTAAGATCTTATGACGAGGAAGAATATATGCCTGTAACAGAACTGAAAAATAGAGAATTTGAATCAGAAATATGTGATGAATTTTATACAAACATTAATTACGAGGTTCAGTTGATAAGGCATGGTGTTATCCATTATCCTGATAGTTGGGATATATTCTATTTTCCTCGAGGGAAATTTAAAAAGTTCCCATCTCCTAGATTAGATGAAAGTGGTTTATTAAGTAAGATTTCTCAATTTTTTGCATATAAATCAGGCTCTCTTTCCTGCATTTTGATAATGTAAATAAATCTTGAAAAAATTTATTTTCTTATTAACTTTTAATTATTTTACTGGTACTAAAATAAATTCTATTAATATGATCTATTTTTTGCCTCATTTTTTATGACAAGACTGAAAATGTAGCACTTTCTTGAAATTCTTAAGAAAAGTAAATAACTTATGTACCTACTTATTAAATTATTTGCTGTGAATTTTGCATCTTGTATTTTTAATTTGTAAAAAATTTTTATCGCTGCATACTATTGCATTATGTATAAAACATTTAAATTTGGTATTTTCCACATGCTAAGTTTAAAAGCTTACTTAAAAAACATGGTATACTTAAAAAATTTTTGAAGATGTTTTATTTATAAGATGTTTAAGTTTAAAATTGTAAAGTGAGGAGGGATAAAGGAAATAAAACATCACATACTGCTTTGATTGAGACTGAATAAAACAAGAAAATAACAAATATATTTATTCATGAAACAAAATAAAGAATTGCATCTGAAATGAAAATTATTAAATTTGCTAAGTTATAAGATTACATCATACTGAAGCAATTAAATTTAAAGTCATAAAAATATTCCTTAAAGAACATGAAATCACCTTATATGCTTATAATGTTTACATTGTTTGGTTATTGTTTGTATAAGTGTTTTGCTGTGTACAAACCACCAGAATAAAATAACATCTTCTGCTCTCTCTCTCTCTCTCTTTTTTTTTTTTTTTTTTTTTTTTTTTTTTTGCAGTTTGCAGTTTTTTATCAACATATTTTATTATAAGAAATAAGAATTTATATTAAACATGCCGTTTGAAAAATGCTATTATACAATATTTTCAAGATACACTGTGATTTATTATATCATATATTCTTAACTTTAATTGCAAACATTTTTATCAGCATAAGATAAATTGATCATAAAATTTAGTTTTATTAGACATATTATTTTATTTAGACAGAAATAAAACAAATGATAAACTGTTTCTACAGTGATCACTTTACAAAAATTAATTTTATATAATTTGATTTTAATAATTTCAAAATCATTTATCAATTAGATATATTGATCCTGAAACAGTTTTCTGAATCACATTTCATAGAAATTAATTAAATAAAAATATGGTGTTAATTTTACATTGAAAGAACTTTACAGTTTTTATTTAAAAAATGAAATGATTCCTAGGTTGGGTTTTAAATTATGCTCTTAAAACATGTCAATAAAATTGCTTGCTTAACTAAAGTTTAATAGCTAATTGATAGTAAAAATTGCAATGTTTCATAGCTAAATTATTAACTTTATAAGATAATTGTTTTCTTTAATGGTGTAAATTTCTTATTTTTTAGTATATTTTGTAGAATTATGTGATATTACAGATTGTATAATCTTTTCTTTTTCATACAATTTGCAGATTATTATTTAATGGATGGTGCTTCCATATTACCAGTCTTTGCTTTAGATGTACAGAAAGGTGAAGAAGTTGGAGATTTATGCGCTTCACCAGGAGGAAAATCACTTGCCATTTTATTTGGACTTCGTTTTGGTAAGACAACAATTAAAAATGACAAAAATAAAACTTAACAATTTGATTAAAATATGTTTTCAATAATTTTGATATTGAAAATTTCCAATTTCTTCTGTTTTGTATATATTTCTTCAGTTTCTAATATATAATATGAAAAATGTGTATATATATTTGTGTAAACTCAAACACTAATAGTTATAAAATGAAATGTTATAGCTATTTTTACAACTGTTAATGATGTCATCTGATATTAAAAACATTTATTATCTCAGCCATGTATATATATAACACAGATAAATATTAAGAAATCTATTCATTAAGACAATTAACTTGCAAATTAATTTCCTAATTGCAATTGATTATATTAATTGATGATATGTGATAAACATTGAAACATTCAACGAAACATTAATTAAGTTTATTTGTTTAGTATCCATTGTATTGTAATGCTATTTTCATTATAATTTTGGTGTTTAGATTTATATTTCATTACAATTTTGATATTTTGGAATTATTACGTTGTGTTTTTTATTTGTAATTAGTTTTTAACAAATATTAAAAATGTCAAAAATAAAATACAAACATATTAATTGCATATATAAAATACTTGTAATTATATTTTATGGTATACTCATTTTACTTATGAAACCCATGATATTGAATTTTATTGAAACATGATTACTTACTGCTGTAACATAATTCAAACTAGTTTCTCATTACTAATTATATATTTTATTTAGTAATTAATTAACCCATATAATTAAGTTACACATATCTATTTCCCTTTGAAATATTTATCTCATGCTGAAAACCACAAACAGTATCTTTAAGAAAGTTTGAATTTGGAAACTTGCAACAAATTGTATCACTTAAGTGACATGGAGGAATGGAACTGCCAAATTATATCTACGATCATAACAATGCACCTGTGAAGATTAGCAACTGTTGTCACTTTTACATTTATGAAATTTAATCAAACAATATAAATTCAAATAGTCTACAAGAAAATTAATGGATTGTCAGGTATTTTTTATGTAAAAGATAAAAAGAATTTTATTTGTATCCTAATGAGTTAACATTTTAAGCAAAATATTTGAAAAAATAGAGGTTAAATTTTCATTAATGACTGCATTCTCGTTTCTGTAAGAGTAAAAAGTAAGTGTTCTTATTATCATCTTCCTCTGGATCTCAATTTGTTTGTATTTTAAGTACAATACCATACTTTATATTAAAAACATTTAATTTTAAATTTAGTTTACAGTTTTCTAAAAATCTAAATATTTGCAGCTTTGAATTGAAGTAATTTGGATAATATGTTAGAATTAAAGTTTTTTTTCACTAGTATATTTTTAAATTTATTTATCATACATTAGAGTATTTCTTGAATAAAATAAATTTAAAATTTGTAACTTTCATTGTTTTATAAAAAGTATTTTTACAGGTAAATTAGTGTGCAATGATATTAGCCTTTCTCGTATAAATAAACTTAAAACTGTAATGAATTCATACCTACCAGCAACACAAGATTGGAGTAAAAAGATTTTAGTTTCTAACCTTGATGTTTCTGAATGGAATTGCTTTGATGCTTTTGATAAAGTTAGTAAAAATGTGTTTATCTTTGTATAAACATTTATTTATTGTAACATAGTTAAGTTTCAGTTTTAATTTTACTTTCCTGAATGTTACTAGCAGATACATTAGAAAATTGTAATTTAATAAATTTGGTGGAGAAAATATTTTGAATAAAATATAAAACTTTTCTCATTTAATTTTTTCATTATTTTTAGCTTTTAACTTTTCTTACTTCTTGTAATTCAAACTTTTGCAATATTAAGGTGTATTATCTTCTAGTCATGCAGAAAGGCATTTAACCTTATGACCTGAGGGTTTTCCTATAGTTTGTGTCTATTTTATCTTCCATGACTTCTTTAAAATGTTTTATTCCTTTAAAAACTTCTATTTTTTTCTTTAAAATGTAGATCTTTAATAGTTTCACTTTCTAGTGCATGTAATTCAAACATTTTATGAAGTAAACATAAAAGTATTCACTTTTAAAAATATTATAATCTTCTAATAAAACTGAAAGTCAAACTTTCAGTTCTATGTTAAAAAAATTGTAATTTTATATGTAAGGAATTAGGTTAGCTTTATGTGCACGTCTGACATTTAATTACACCACAATAAGAGAAAGCAGATATATGTTTATAACATGTTATAACTTTAATAGTACTTTACTTTTCAAATAACTTACATAAACAGTTATAAGAATGCACATCAATAATGTAAATTATTTTAAAATTATCTATCCATCTTAATTTATACAAAACTTATAATAGTACTTTACTTTTCAAATAACTTACATAAACAGTTATAAGAATGCACATCAATAATGTAAATTATTTTTATTTTTAAATTATCTATCCATCTTAATTTATACAAAACTTAACAAAAAGTAAATTATTTCTATGTGAACTAATTGTATAATATAAACATTTTAGCTACAAAATTAGTGCTTACCTATAAAAGTAATTTATCTAATAATTTTGTGATTGATTTAATAAAAACTCTTGTTTATTGAAAATAAGATTATTGTTTGAAGCTTCTTAGAATATGTTACTGAAGAGAAAATAAAACCTCTCTATATAGAAGTTTCTTTGTGTTACTAAATTAAATTTTTTTAAAACTGTTTAAAATAGTTTCAAGAATATTTATTTAATGCATAATTAAGTAAATAAAGGTGTTTTACCTTTATTTACTTAATTATGCATTAAATAATTGACTGTATTTGCTCATTTTTCTTATTTAAAATTATTCCAATGAAATATGATTTTAAATGTTAAGAAAGAATATTATTCATATTTGCATTTACTTGGAAAAAAAAGTATTTATTATAGATATTCAATTATTTCTTTAAAGTTTTTAGAAAAATGTTTCATTGTACTTATAAATAATATTTTTTTTTATCTAATTTATATGTATAACCATATTTTTGTTAAATAATCCATTGATTTAGTAAATGTTTTAAGCAGATAATAAAAATATTAAATTAAAAACAAAATTTTTTTGTTATGACATTTGTGTAGATATTACTTGATGTTCCATGTACAAATGATCGCATGTCAGTAACAAAGGATGCAAACAATATTTTCCATCATAAAAGATTCAGTGAAAGAATGCAAATTCCTCGAACTCAGACAGTGTTACTGTAGTAAGTTATATATTTTTATAGACATTGCAGTAAACTTTAAAATATTTTTAAAAGAAAATGTGTTTATAAATAGTAGTTATTTTGATATGACAATTGGTTAATTTTATTCATTTTGATGTGTATTTTTTAATAGTTTTTCATTTATGTACATCTTCTCATGTAAATATTAAAAAAAAACACACACACATTAATTCAACCAAAAGAAAGGTGACAATTATTGCAGAGACCATGCCTAAATTAAATTTTAACACCTAAACAATGGTTTCTAATCTTGATGTACTCAAAAATAAAAGCCTCTTTCTATAAAGTTTTCAAGGAAAGTTAATGCAGCACAACTAATTAGTAACAGATTTTTTATACTTGCTTTAAATTTATGAGATTATTAAAATTAATAAAAGAAATAATCAAAATTATTAATGAAATATTTCAATTTTATAAGAGAACAGTAAATTTTATTTTGTATTTATTAATAAGATAAAATTATGACTAATTTATTTTATAGGTAGCTAATAAAAACTTAATTTACTTAACTTAACTTACTTAATTGACTCTTACTTTATAAATTTATAAAGTAAAAGTAAATTAATATGCAAAAGAAAAGTAAAAAATTACAAGAAGCGCTTTATTTTCTAAATAATTTTCATGGATTGATCTGATATTTAAAGATTAGCAAATAATTTAAGAAAAAATTTTAGCTTTAAGAAATGTAATAAATCTTATGAAGGATTTTGAGGGTTCATTAGGCAATAATATTAATTACAGAAAAAATTTATAATTACATTTTAAAAAGTCATTGTTTTATTAACACATTCATGGTTTCAAATAATAAGAATAAAGACATGAAATATTCGAAATCGCATAAGTTGTAATAGTTATTTGTGCATTTATGTAAATTTATTTATACTTTTAATAGGTTTGATTCCTTGGAATCAATATTTACATAGACATTATGTTTAATTTATTAATATATTAATTTCTTGAAATATAACTAAAATTTACTAAGTTAAATTTTATTTTATATATGAACTTGAATGTTATTTTATTCCCATTTATATAACAACTTTTTTTTTTCTTTTATTCAGTACTGCATTACAAGCATTGAAACCTGGTGGCTCATTAATTTATTCAACGTGTTCTCTTTCACCCATTCAAAACGATGGAGTTGTGCACATGGCTTTATCTAAATTATCTGTTGAAACTTCTCTACAGTTTGTTGTAAATGATTTAACAGATGCCTTTTATCCACTAAGAAAGATGTTTCAGTTTAGTGACACTTGCAGATATGGGCAGCTTGTTGTACCATTTTTACCCCTCAATTATGGTCCTATGTATATAGCAAAAATAACTAGAAATAAATAATTTATTTTCATTTACTAAAGAATTATGACAAGAAATTTTTAACTAATTGATGTGAAAATTACATTTCATGTACATTCACATACATACATATACTTTATTAAAAATTGTTAAAACTGATCATAATAACAATTTATTCTTCGTAAAATCATACTTAAAAAATAAATCTTTTATATTTTTTTTAATTTTGCTCATTTAGGATAGTTCTTTCTTATTTAGTTTGATTGAGATTTATTTAACTTAAACTATGTTTTTTTTTTAACAATATATTTATGAAGTGTTTTGCTTTTATATACATTTTGTGTCATTCTATAATTTTAATATTATAATCTTTAAAGTGACCGTACAAAAATTGCAGTAAAGCAGTTACACTTATTTTCTATTTTCTCTTCTCAGTCCATTTTCTTTTAAATTAACAAAACAATTTTAAAGGAAAATGAACTAAGAGATATGTAAATGTTCTTTTTACGTACAAATTGTTCTAAAATTCACCCCTTCCAGTACAATTTAATAATGAAAAAGTGTGCATGAAATAACCATTTAATTTTTATTTAAAAAAACTTGTTTCATTTTATAATTCTTACATATTTTTACAGAAATCTTTATTGACCGATGCTCACACTAAA
This sequence comes from Latrodectus geometricus, assembly GCA_026290005.1. Classification (NCBI taxonomy): domain Eukaryota; kingdom Metazoa; phylum Arthropoda; class Arachnida; order Araneae; family Theridiidae; genus Latrodectus; species Latrodectus geometricus. The sequence goes on along the minus strand of JAPDSC010131132.1, from coordinate 494,401 downwards.
TTTTTACAAAAATGAAATCTTACTGACTAACAACAATTGCAACCGTGACTTGTACCAA
>JAPDSC010131132.1:473686-489343 GCA_026290005.1 Latrodectus geometricus | reverse complement strand
TCAACAGTTTGCATGACAAGTGTAGCTTGTCATTGCGCGATATGGCATGAAAAACCAATGACGAACTAGACTCGTCATTTTACGAGAAGGAGTTAAGTTTTAAATAAAAAATACATAATATTGATGATAGGTCTGATATATCCTATTTTCTTATTTTATTAATTAATAATATTTATTCTTAATATATATAGATATTATGGTATCTCATCTCTTTCGTATTTATACAAAAAAAAAAAAAAAATATATTTTCAGCTTCCGAAAGAAATTTTTTACAATTTTTTCAGTTACAGAAAATTTTTTAAATTCTCGTTTCTAAATATATTTTAAATTTATTATAGACCTTAATGTTCTATTTATAGTGAAGAATATGATCTTTTTCAACTTAAACCTACATCATATTATTTGTAATATTAGGTAAGTATTCACAATAAATGGAGAAATAATATGTATGATATTATTTTTATACATAATTATATCACTCAAATTTTGAAAAATAATTTTATTCACTCTTCTAAGATATATGTATGTCAATATTTGACTTAAATTACAAATGTTCAAAAGTATCATTTCCAATTTTGCATCGTTTACAAACTTTTTAAGTACTTATTTGGGTTTTCTCTTTTATATTATATAAAATTTATAAATACATCATATTCATTTATAATGTAAATAAAAAATTTGTATTACAAAATTTTCAGCAATATTTATAAATAAATTCAACCAAAGATACAGCTAATGGACTTTTATTAAAGATATCAAACTACATATCAGTAGAGAAATTTCTAAAATTTGAAACAAAAAATAAATTGTGATTTTCTATAAATTCATTTTATTGAAAATAATTCAAAATTGAAATTAATCTTGTTTTTACTTTCATTTTAATATGTTTAATAGCCAGTTTGATACTCCAATGTAATTTTTAAATTCATAAATTATTTTGTTTGTACTGAAACTGTGTGCAGATGTAGTTATTTGGGTTTGTAAGTATTTTTTAACAAGATGCAAAATTATTCCTGAAACCTGATGGACTTTTGCTGCAATTCTTGGCAGTCAACTATACCAAAATTCTAGGGATGTTGCAAAACTATTCCTCTTATATTAGTAAATCATTAGTGTAAAAAATTTCAATCAGCAAGGTCTTGATTTCACAGAGAAAAATGGATGGTACAATCAAATATTTGACTTATCAGTACTTGATTATGCTACCAGGTACATAGACAGTCAGTCATATCTGAACAGAAAAATGATGTTAAAATGTCTTCAAAATATTAGATGAAACCAGAGGGAAGAACACCTAGAATAACAACACATAATGAATTTGTAAGAAAAAAAGATTTATAGAAATGGAAAAGAAGCAAAATCTGTTAAAGCCTAAATAATTTAACAAATTTACTTTTATTTATTGCTTAACACTGATATTTATGATAATATTTGTAGGTCTAATTGTTTTATCTTTTCATATTCCTTGCTATAAAAAATTTTTATTTCATAGTGTAGTCATAGTATTGCCTGTTATTACTCATTTCAATCTGTATAGCCTTCAATATGATTTACTTAATTTTGGACATTTAGTACAATCATATCAAAGATGATTTTGATAAAACATGAAAATACTTAGAAACTGCTGAAAATAGAAATAATCAAACAAGAATATATTGGAAATCATAGGGTTAATGAACCTCATTAAATTTTTTAGTCCTACCCTCAGAAAGTATTAGCCCAAATAATTAGAAACTGATTCAGAAAATTTTCCTCATCAACTCAAATTTGTGGTTATATTTCTTGGACAAGTCTGTTTTTTAAAAATAAATTTTATTTTTGCTTCAAATTAAATTAAAATTTTTGCTTGAGTCTCAACATTAGTATTAATATTTTCCTTAAGTGCATAGTAATTTTCTTTGTTTTCTAAGATACATTTTATTGGATTATATATCTTGGGCTTTTTAAGATTAATTGATTAAATATAACTTTTTTTATAAAAATTTACATATATTAGATACATATTTCGATTTGTTTTATAAAAATGTTTTTATTCTTAAATTGATTGAGAAAAGCAAATTTATACCTTAATCAAATTCCCCTTTGCTCTAGAACATAGTACACTACTGGCCATTAAAATTGCTACACCAAGAAGGCGACATGCTACAGACGTGAAATTTATACGAAAGGAAGAAGGTGCTGTGATATGCAAATGATTAGCTTTTCAGCGCATTCAGACAAAGCAGGCGCCAGTAGCGACACCTACATTGTGTTTAAATGAGGAAATTGTTCAGCCGGTTCCTCATACACGAATTGCATTTGAACGTTGTTGCCTGGTGAAAAGTTGTTGTGATGCCTCATGTAAGAAGGAGAAATGCGTACCAGCACGTTTCTGACTTTGATAAAGGTCGAATTGTAGCGTACTGGGATTGCGGTTTATCTTATCACAGTATTGCTGCTCGCGTCGGTCGAGATCCAATGACTGTTAGCAGAATATGGAATCGATGGTTTCAGGACGGTAATACGGAACGCCACGCGGGATCCCAACGGCCACCAACGACGAACCTGGGCACACGAATGGCGAGACGTCATCTTTTCAGATGAATCCAGGTTCTGTGTACAGCATCATGATGGTCGCATCCGTGTTTGGCGGCATCGTGGTGAACGCACACTGGCCCATCACCTGGCGAGATGGTATGGTGTGTCATTGGATACACGTCTCGGTCACCTCTTGTTCGCATTGACGGTGTTTTGAACAGTGCACGTTACATTTCTGGTGTGTTGCGACCCGTGGCTCTACCCTTTATTCGAGCCCTGCGGAACCCTACGTTTCAGCAGGATAATGCCCGACCGCATGTTGCCGGTATTGTACGGACCTTCCTTGATACGGAACATGTTCGACTGTTGCCCTAGCCAGCACGTTCTCTAGATCTTTCACCAATAGAAAACGTCTGGTCAATGGTTGCCGAGCGACTGGCTCGTCACCAAACGCCAGTCACTACGGTTGATGAACTGTGGCATCGTGTTGAAGCTGCATGGGCATCTGTACCTGTACATGCAATCCAATCTCTGTTTGACTCAATGCCCAGGCGTAGAACTGCTATTATTACTGCCAGAGGTGGTTGTTCTGGGTACTGATTTCTCAGGATCTATCCAGCCAAATATTTTGAAAATTTAATCAGTTGTTATTTCTAGTATAATATATTTGTCCAATATCATTTTGTTATCTGCATTTCTTCCTGGTGTAGCAATTTTAATGGCTAGTAGTGTATTTTGATAACTGGAGATGTTTATTCTGCAATCTATAATCATTTTCTTTTAATAAAAAAATATTAGTATGATTTTTGAGTTAATCTGCATTTGAAATATTTATTGTTCGCTGACAGGGTCTGTTTTCCATAATTCTGTGATTGCCTTAAATCAAGTATTAAATGGTAAATTTTTTCTAGGGGTTTCTCTTGTTTCATTTCATTATTTTTACATATTTTTAGTTAATGGATCTTTCTAATAAGTAAATTAAAAATATATCCTTAAATAAAAGCTAACAGCAAAGAAATGGGAAACATTAATAGAAGCAATTTAATGAAGTCAGATATACAATCTTATTAAACCACAATTTCTATTTAGTAGCCAAATACTTCTTTGGCAATTATTTTCATGGTCAATGCAAAAATACAAACATACCAAATTATTTTCTTTTTTAAAATTTATTTACAATTACGAATATCATGTTTTTAGATGATCTTAAAAGTATGATCTCAGTCATTACATAACCAAAGGTATTTTGTGAACCCGCTATTATAAGCTTTATTTTATAATATTGTATTAAATATTTAAATTGAAATTTTTTATTTAAGTTTTTGACACATTTTTAATAATCATTTTGTTTTCACATACCATATAAAGATTTTTTCTATATAATCTATTTTGAGAATTTTTTTCTTCTGTTTGTTTAATGATTATGCTGTTAAAATATATTCATATTCAATTTTTATTTTTCATTAGCTTCTCTTCATTCTTTACTGAACTCGTACATTGTGAATAGGCCATATATATTTGGATGAATAAAACAATTAATATACTTACTTAAACTACATATTATTTCATTAAAACTTAGAAAACAGCAAGTGCCTACAAATTTCTTTTTTATATTAATTGATGTAAATACTTAATAATTTCATTCTTCACATGTGTTACTAATTACTAAGAGCTCTCACATAAACCAACAGTATATTTAAAAAATCTATATTTTTAAATTATAATAAATGGTTTATATAATTGATTCAATAAATTTCAACATTATTTTTTTTTTAAAAATTATAAAATATTTAATTAAAAATACATTTTATTTACAAATGAAAGAACATTAAATGATTTAATTGCTCTTGCCAATCCACCATAATCTAAGGGAGTTATCTGATTTGATAGTTTTTGATGTAAACATATCATCTTCTTCATCAGAAAGAAGCTCTGGGAATTTTCTTTGACCTGATGATGAACACAACAATGGAAAAGTAGGATGGATACTGTAAAAAATATTTTAAACTATTTTGTATATACATTAAAATAATTGGTCATGATATGAATTATATCAAAAAACAATGTATTTATTCAATACACAACAAAAATAATAGCATAATAAATATTAAATAGGCTGCTTCATTTTGTAATATAAAAAAGCTACAAAATAAAATCAACAAATTTAATTTCAGCAAAGAAACAATGGAAAATAATTTTGCACCATTTAGTATAAATATTTTGTCACTACATTTCTTAAATCATCAAAGACACGGAAGAGTTCTAGCATATAGATCTCTGGTTACAAAGTTTTAAATCCAATGGAGAGGAGAAACATATGGAAACCAAATTTATCAAAATTCTATACTAACTCCATCATAAGCTCAAGACTACTTAAATTGAAATAATGTGATGAATTTTTAAACACATAAACTATGACAGTACTTTTTAAATATGAGCTTGATCATGCTATTTATAAATAAAATGTTTGAATACTATTTGTTTCAAATGGTGACACCATTTGTTTACAGAGCTATAATTACAACAATTTCCATAATAAATTTTTAACCTCACAATTCTGCAAATATAATTATAAAAAAAAATATCTAAGCTTTGATAGAAAACAGTGATAAGCTTATTGAACAGACAATTAGATTTATGCTTATACTATATAATTTATATTCAAACCTCAGATAGTTCGATTAATTCTATACATCAGTATTTGACAGATGTTTTTTTAACTTAAACCAGAGGAGCATTCATTTTTTCATTTGATTACATCTTTTTTCATGTATAGAAACAATAACACATATTTATTTACATTAACATTACTTGCAAATAGTGTAATTTACATTAACATTTATTTGAAGCCTACAAATGTAAAATAATCCATTTGAAAAATTAAAACAAAGAATATAGTATGTAATCAAATTAGAAATGCTAATATTAGAGCAATGATGAAGTCAAAATAATTCAATATTCAATTCCTATATTTTTTGTTGCATTTTTTTTTATTTGTCATATATTTAAAAAATATAATAAAAAAGCCTGAAATTCATTAAAAGTTTGTGCTTTATACTTTGAAACAGTTATGACAATTTTTATCAAAATATTTAATTAATTTAAATGCCATGGAAATGAAATGTGGAATTTTTAAATAAAGAGAAGAAACAATATATTTCGTTATAATTAATAACTATTAAAATTTTCATTAAAACATGAAAGCCAATAATTCAAAATAACATGTAAATTATAGTAATTCAGTTTAATTAAAAATAACAGGTGATTAAAAAAAATAAAAATTCTAGATCCTTTTGTTTTACTTTCATCAAAATTTTAACACTTTGCAACTGAATTTTTGTGATATTACATTAAAGTAAAAATTCAAATAAAACACTTACCTAATCCCATTAACACAATCATTATGCCCCATATAAAATTGTACAGGCTCTAATATATTAAAAGAATTGTTAACAGGTTTTGTTTCCTTTTGTGTGTCCCAAATCGTAATTACGCCATTTGTATTACCAGATATGATATATCGACCTTCCCTAAAACAGAAATAAGACAAAGCATAAGTAACTAAAGAGATTAATTTTTTCAATTGCTAGAAAATGATTACAAAATATATTAATATTCCAGAAAATGAAAAGTCTTAAATGATTAAACAACTATGAATTGTATGATATAATCAGTATTTATGAAACATCTATGCTTATTAAAAATACATAAAGTCATAAATGTTTCTTTTATGATAGGGGTGATACTTGGAAAATTTACTAAGGTGAAAAATTTCAGATTAACATATATACTCTTTGTTTTATATGGTTTTAGATTATTAATTTGCATTAGAAATATATAGCTGTTTTTTTATATACAATTATTCCTGGAAAAATATTGATTTCTAATATATTTTAAAATTAAAATCAAAATTTGATGATTTTTTTTTTTAATGTTTCATTGTTAGCAGATAATTTGTTTATGTTTATGCATGGAGTTAAAGATGCAAACCGTAATGTTAAAAGGTCACTTGATTAGAATAGGATTTCACTTTTTTTAGACACAGTAAAATCAGATGACTTATATTTGTTTAAATTTGTCTCCATATTGCTTTACATAATCCTTAAAAGAGGCATTCTTAGAAATTTCGTTAATTTATTAAAATGTGGTAAAATATTTATGGATAAATTTAAAAGAAAATTATTATTTTCTAGTTGACCAAATATTAATATTAAAGTATCATTTTTCCAGTATTCATTAAAGAAAGTCCTTTTTCAGTCCAAATACTGTTTGTTCATAACTTAACTACAAATGCCTCCATTTTTAGTTCTTCCTTTAATATGATAAAATTAATACAGTTTATTATCTGGACATTGTTTAATTTATGAAACCTTTTGTGGACAGAGGCATCTGTAAACATCTATTTTGAATAGTTCGAAGTAAATTAAGTTTGCTTTAAAATTCAAAAGTTTCATGAATTTGCAGTTCACTAAATATATAATTTGTTGTAGAAGATTCATCAATATAAATTAAAAAAAAAAAAAAAAAAATAGACATTTTTGGTAAAAATTTTTATTATTTAATTTAAGATTCAAAAGTTTTACAGAACTATGCAATAGGATTCTAAGAAATTACCGAAAAATGAAATTTTAGGAAAGAAATTAAGATTGAAAATTTTAAGAAAATTAAAAAGCAGATTAAATTTAAAAGAAGCAATTTTTTCAGATAAAATATTTTTGAAATAAAATAATATTATTATCAAATGATAAAATACTTTAAATGAAATAAAACCGATCAAAACAAATATTTTATTTGCTATGCATTTTTTATGTATCTTATCGATCATTACAAAGTTAAAAAATAATGTGCAGAGCTAAAAAAGAGTTAATGAACAGCACAAAATATATCAATATTTTTTTTTAAGTTTTTTATTTGTTGAACACTATATTCTACATTTATAAGAGTTTGTAATTATAACTCAATTAACCTAGATATAATTTCTAATGAATATTTACTACAGTAAACTCTTGATTATTTATGATATCTAAATTCTAAAAAGTTCAATCCTTAATAAAGAAGTGTTGCGATGCAAATAGGGAAAAGTTAGAAATGATTTTCTGAAAAGGCAAACCTTAAATTTGTCAGTAGTGAATAATTTTATTATTCTTCAGATAATAAGTATTAAGATAAGTTATATTAAGGCCATTGATTGTTCAAATGCATATTTGTGTTGATTTGTTGCCTTTTCAAAATGTTTTATCACCAATTCCCAAGCTATTTATAATAATTCCTTGGATAATAAAGAGTTTATATTCTTTCTCTAAATGAAAAACTTTAGCACTGACTTTCCAAAAGTTAAATTAGAATTTCTATACAACACTTCTTAAACCACAAGGACTGATATTTAAATTAAACATTGTCATTTTAAATTTATTTAGTGTTTGTAAATTCTAAATACAATAAATGTAAAGTATATCTATTTAATAAAATTTTTAAATTAAATCACAACAAATTCAATTTTATGAAAGCAATAATCACTAAGATTCCATTAATCATATTTTATATATAAGTGTTTTATAACATTTTTTTATAAGTTTAAACAGATTATAAAGTTAATAATATATTCCTGTGTACATTCCTATATATATATATATATATATAATTCTATTTTAAAATAATTTAAATTCAACAATTAACATGATTCAAGTGCCTGGTAATTTTGAACTACAGTCAGGTGACGAGATCGCACCTGAGCTGGCACCCTCCTATCCACACCACACAAGTAGAAGGACACTGGATGTTACACATTAACATGATCCAGCAACACAGTGATGGAAAACTTGCTCACCTTCTTAATCATTGCCAGAGGTATATTATTAGTTCCAATTATTCCTTCATAGGTATATTAATAGTTTCTTATTCCTTACTAATCATTGCCAGAGGCATAGGTATAATCATTGCATGCTTCACTTTAACATACACTTAGAATAAAGTTTTGTTTCAAAGAATGAAATAACTTCCTTGCATTTTATTAATAAATATGAGACAAAAAATAAAAAGTTCATACAAATATAAATTATTTTTTCATTCAAAATAATAAAAAAATCTGAGTAATTTTACACAATAAATTATTATATGAAATCAGAACTAAGCATATATGCTTAAATAAACAATTCAATATAACTTTTTAATTTAACAAAAGTACAACACAGAAATGCAACTAAAAGTAAAATAAATGTTATAGAAATATTTCTCGTATTTTATTAAAGGAATTCAATGCAGACTTGCTAAATGTTATATAAGAGAACTTTTTATAAAACATTTAGTCATAAATCAGTAGCATCTGATTTAATCACAATAAAAATATCTCAGCAAATTTTTTGCAGTAACAGTTCTTAATATTCTTAATCAAAGAAATATTTTTTAATTTTTCATTAGGTAGAGTTGCGAAATTATGCTCAACACACAAGCACTCATTACATAACAACACATTTTACCATTAATTACAAATTTAAATTTGAATGTTCATACTATTTTTATGAATTAATCAATAATGGATTGCCTTAGTAAAATTGGACAAATCACTTGAAAATTATCAACTTCATTTCTATAATTTCCATTAATAATTGTAATTTTATCGTTTGCTTCATATTTTATATAAATTATTATTACATCAATTATTTTATTTATAAAATGATAATTTGAATTTGAAATCCGCAATTGTTGTAAAATGTAGGATTTTCCATCACTTACACAAATTTCTACTTAAGACATTCCCAAATTATAATCCTATAGTAATATCTATGATGAACATTCATAAGAGATATTCTTTTTTTATTCATAAGAGATATTCAATTTTATAAACATTTAAACTGATAAGTTTAATATTTATTACTAAGCAATGTTTTGTACAGAACATAGCATAAAGAATTGAAACAGTGCAAATGCAGGTCGATTGCATTTTCCAGTATTAATATATAGTTCCAAACTAAAAACATCTTTGGTTAAAAACCTTATCAATTTTTATAAACCTTAATTGATTGCTCAATAGTTATTACAAGCAGAATCAAACGAAATTAAAAGCAGATGGAAAAACATTTTAAACACCAAAGCAATCAGCTTTATCTGGGACTTGATCATAAAATACTTTTAAAAGAATACATTAGACCATATAAATCTTTTTTTCCTGATTTTTATATAAATACCACTTATTTTAATTTTTGTGGTGTAATACAGCTATAACTATAGATTGCATAAAATTTGGGAGCAAATGTGCAAACAGGTAGAATGTCACTCGACAATGTGATGAAAATGTTTTAGTAAATTATATATCTATGACTGATAAATTGACCTTTTGTTATGACACTAAAAAGAAAAAAATGACAATTGTTGGGGAAAACAGCAAAAATGAATATGTACTTTTTTAAAAAATCGTAATCTGCCAGCTTCATTTTTAAAGTAAATATTTCATTCTAGTAAGTTTTAAAGAAATCTTAGAAACGTGAAAACTAAGTAAATTTAAGTTAATTTGAAAGTCTACGCCACATGAATTTATGACTTATTTAATCATCTATTTCAAAACCAACACCTACTAATTGAGAATTATCAATCAATTAAACAGAATAGTTTATGAAATCAGTTCTCATACATTTAAAAACTTCCACAAAAATCAAGTTTTAGTAATAATAAAGATTTCCAAATAGCGTAAATCAATCTCCAACAAAAGAGTATTTTTAAAAAGGATAAATTTTGGATTCAGCAGGTAATAATATTTAATAAATTTGATAAGAAAAAAATGTATTATGATTAATGGCTAAAAACATTGTACATTCACCAAAAATTTTTAAAGCTGATTGCAAAAATTTGGCTTAAATCCAATATAGTAGTTCTAGAGAAATGTTACCATTTAACAAAGAAAATAATCTAATATGATAAGACTTATATATTTAGACACCCTTGAACATATTTGAAAAATATTAAATATATTCAGGATTTGCAAAACCTGCATTTTTGAATCATAATTTTTTTATAATTCATTTTTATATAATTTTGTTACATAATAAAATATATCCTCAACAAAAAAATAAGATAATTTTTCCATATACATTTTTACTGCCATAAAAATTATTAACAAACAATTGCATAAAAATGAATACTCTAAATTAGTAATAGATTTCTCACATTTCAATAATTATTCAAAAAAATTTAAATATCTAAACATTAAAAATTAATAAAGCAATGACATCCATAAACTAAACGTGGGTAGCTTTAGCCAGAAGATAAGATTCATTGAAAAATTATAGAAATAAAAAACTAATATAGATTTATTTTGAATAATGGAAATGCATTCAACATAAATTATTATACATATATCCATTACCTATTAATGTGTTATTATATATCATATATTAACTACTTACCAAATAATAAGGCTTGGCTATAAAACTATAAAAATAAATTTGAATAAAGCAATCCATAAAAGGACATTGATCATATCAGATTTTACATAAATAGGTTACTTTGGTCTATTTACAATAATAAGTTTATTATTATATTTTTCATAAAATTAAAAACAAAATAAACATACACATATTACCTAGTAATATCAAAGAACATGCGTTGATTTGTTAGACAACATCGCCGCATACAACATAACACTTGACCTAAATTTCTTATGTCCCAGCATAAAATTTCAGGATCCTATATAATTAAAAAAAATAAAAGCTAATAAATAGCTGGGCATTGTATTAACTCAAATACATAAAGATTAACCAATCAGGGTAAATTATTAAATCTGATGTAACAGAGAAAACTTAAATATTTTCAGACATCTAAAATCATTATATAGTTGAGTTTGAGTAATTTGAAATAATCATTTTAAATACATAAAATGATTATTTCTCAACTTTTACAATAAATAAAAATTTTAATTATGTATATTGATTTGAAACAAAACAAATGTAAAATCTTATTAAAAATAAAAAAATTTTCTCAACCTTTTATATAAATGATTATACTTATTAGTAAAGATGGGTGTTGTGAACACATTGTTAAGATAAATATCTTCTAAAAAATAAAAGGGCTGAATGTGATGCAATTATTCAAACAAAAATGATAAGATTATATTTTTAAAATTTTTTAAGTGTAAAATAAGTATCACATAATTGCATTATTAAAATGACATAAAAGTCAATTGACAAAAACTTAACAAAAATTTTAAAAAAATACAAAAAATTTAAAATGTATTATTTTTAGAAATTAATTAATTTATAAATTCAAAATAATAAATATAGAAAATAAATTTCTTTTAATAATAATGGCACTAAAAGGATAAAATGTAAAATTGATTATTTAACAGAAATTTAAACAAAACTTTAATTTCTTTCTGATATTAATTTTAAAGCCAACAATTTGAAACTACATCCAAAATAAGTGCCATAATAATTTTGAACAGTAAAACTAGCAGGCGTGCTCACACACACACATAATATAGTTATATTAATTTCAAAACAAAATTCTTAAAAAATATTTAATTTATTTTTTTATTTTTATATAAATATTCAATTATAATAAAAAAAATATATTAATCACACAAGTTAATTGTGCAGAATGTTTCCATATAAGTCAATTAATAAGAACTATAAAACACTTTTTTTAGTCATTATTTCAGTAACACACATAAAAACTTAGCAGTTTTAGTTTATCATCATGATATGAATTGTCTATTGTGAATTAAAAAGTTTTTCACAAGAACTTCCAATCCTATTTTTTAAAGAAAGTTTTAGATATTTTCTTGCATTTATGCAAAACTTCAGTTCTTTGCATTTTCAAGCAAAAAACACTAATAATTTGATTTCCCCACATCTTCTTATAAAATTATTTTTTGTTCATACCATTTTAAAAAGGAATATAATATAGTAAACACTACACACAAAAGATTAAATTCATTAATAAGTATTTTCTTTTCAAAATCAATTATAATAAATTATACAAACTATGTTTTCTAGAACTTTTATTTAAATGTTTTTATAAGTGTAATAAGTGAGTAACTTTTAGTTTGTCTAAATCATATGCAAACTATATACTTTTCTTCCACCGCTAAATAGTAAATTTCCATCAGGGGAAAACTGCAAATGAGTAACTCCTCCTTTTTGACCTTCCAAAACGAATTCTAAATTGCCATCTGGTTCAGAATAGATTCCAACTATGAAAAATATAAATTTATATTGCTAAATAAAAAAAAAAATGTAAACACTCATGTGAAAAAATTTTTTTCATATTAATAGACTTTAATTATTTAGACAATACTTTTATTATCTAGGGTTTTAAAATAAATAGCAAAAACATTATTTCAAAATCATGAAATATATGACAAAAAAAAATTTTCTGAAAAAAAATAATAATAAATAAATAAAAAAAAAATGCTTTACAGAAATATGTTTAATACTTGCATATTGACATAACATATATAATGTAATTTTTATAGATGCTTTGTGATTTATAGATTTTTATAGATCTTTCCTTTTTACAAATATTGTCTATCAGATTTACATGCCACTATTTACTTTATTTTTTTATAGAAAAAATTCAAAAATAAAATTTGTTGAAATATTTTTAATTAAGAAAATGAAATATATTTAAAGAACAGTCATGAAAAGTAAAAGCAATAATATATTTAGTATGATTTATAACAGCAAATTAAAATTTTTGCATTAAAATCACTCTTTATTTTATATGCTGTACATCCCAATTCTGATTTTTCTGTTTTTGCTTAGTCTAAGTATTTTTCAATGATATTTAAATTGATTTCTCTCAGTAAAAAGTACTTAAAATGATTTTGAGAAAAGTAAAATCAAGAAAAATAACTAAGGAAATTATCATTAAAATTATATTCTATAGTAGATGTAATTATTTTCATTGAAGCACAATTTTTCAAAAACAATTATGTAGGCAAAAATCAAATTTAATGAAAGATTACTTGTTTTCTGATATGACCCAGCTGCAGAGACATTTCTATTAGCAGAAGTAAAAGCAAAACAAGAAATAATACCAGGTTGTCCACATTTTTTATCTGTAAATATAATTGCGAAAATCAATTAATTTAAAGCTACTTAATAATGTTCTTTTTAAATATGCAGCAAGAGATTCAATATGACTATACAGAAAATGTTCAAATTAATAAAATGTAATCTTCATTAATAAGTTTTTTTTTATTGGTAATTAGAATAGATATATGGTTTTCAAAAATATTCATACACTTAGTATAAATACTTTTGAATAATGCAGGTATGAACATTAGTAAAAATATAGTTAATTAGTTTATAATTCATATCATATTTTATTTGCTTTTAGCAAAAATATATGAGAAATTTTAAGTTCAAATGTTAACTCTATTTTTATAAAAATCAATAAATAAAAAGTAAAAAACTATACAAGTATCTCATTGTGTCATAAAATGAAGCTTAAGCCTTTTATTTTTTGTACTTACAAATATTCAAATATGAGTAAAACATCCAAATAGTCCAATCAACCCGAGCAGTCTTCCTACAGTTTTGGGTGAAAGTTAATAAAAAAAAGTTTTTACTTACTTCTGTAGAATTTTTCACAGAATTCAAATATGGACTTTTTTTAAAGTTTCTACCAATAAATCATTGATTATGCCAATCACTAAGTTTCCTTTTTGTACTTTTCTTTGAAGCGATTTTCTTCTTTAAAACGTTTTATCCCTTACAGTATTGTACAATTTGACTTGTTTATTAATTTAACAGTAATTAGAGTAACATTGTCATTATTGCAATGAAAAATATTTAATTTTTGAATGTTATAAAGCGTTCACCTTCTACATACTATTTAAAAAAAATAAATTAAATGAAGTAAATAAACACACATTACAAGAAAATGTTTTATTAAGAAATAATGCTAACAATAATTTAATACATGAATTTGTTTAAAATATTTTTCATGTATAGTCAATTTTGTGACATCTTTTCTTCAATGTCTGGCATTTTCATTTAAGAAATTAATTCAGTTTTACTCAGAAATACATGTACATAGTATGAAATATTATTAAACAAAATATCCATATTTAATTCCAAGGTACAAAACAATTTTTATAAATATTTCCTAAGTTTATAAACTTTGGAATATGCGTTTTTTTTCACAAACTAGTTATTAAAAATAAGAAGATACATATCAATTGTGAATAATTTAGTTTTCAGAGGAATATGAATGAAATTAAACATGCCTAATATTCTATAACTAGATATATTTATTTTGTATTAATTAATCTATTGATTTCTTATTAACTATTTATTGCAATCTAATTTTTTACTAATTTTAATATTTTAGTTTTGTATACTCAGCATGAACATTTTAAATGAATTAAAGTAGAAAAGTATACAAATAATGGGATGAATTTTTTAAATAAAGAAAAATTATATGTACAGAAAGAAAAGTTTTAATTGTATTTAATAATAGCTACATAAAAATATAAAACAATTTGTCATCATATAGATAAATATTAACATAAAGTTAGTGGAAAAAAATTTTCAAAATGTATTCACAACCCCACATAAACAGAACAAGCTAATAACAGATATAACTTAATTTTAGGAAAACAAAATTTTTCAATTAATTGCTTTTTTTAATTTAGCAGTTAAAGACTAAATTTGTTTTTCAATTAATATTAACTTTACTAGTGATAGATTATAAATAGCCTTACACATCTTCCAGATATAGAGAGAATAAGACTACTGAACCAAAATTTAATTCTCCCATGATGGCAACATTCTTTTACAGCATCCTATGAACAAGTCATTTTAAACTATGAAAAGCTCAATAGTGAAAGATTTTATAAATACTATTTAAGACAACTGAGAAAAACAATATCATTCCCAAAGAATTTAAAATTTTTTAAGATTTTTTGCACATGGTTATTACTGAAGCATGAAGTCAACAGAGAAAACTTTTTTCTACAGAGAAAAAATTTTAATGGCGAGTATAAAAACGATTGTAAAACATTAAAAACATTATATTACGATTTGGGATGATTTTTCATTAACAGGGGACAAAATTCATACACCACAAAGAAAGAAGTCAAGAAAAGTCCCAAGCATTAAACATAACAGATATGTATCCAAAAACCAAATGTGTAATCCCCTC
>JAPDSC010131132.1:452505-473676 GCA_026290005.1 Latrodectus geometricus | reverse complement strand
TTAAACATAACAGATATGTATCCAAAAACCAAATGTGTAATCCCCTCCTTATTCAACAAGAAGAGGAGTTGAATTTAAAATCGTCTACCATTAAGTCAATCAGTGTAATCAAATGCAACAAATAGGTATTTTTGCAAGCACCTAAGGAACTTGTAATCGATGAAAATTTGTCTCAAGCCAATATCATGAGAATAAAAATGAGACCATAAAAATGAGCTACAGTAAAAAAGGAGAAGCTAACTATCAAAGAGTTCATAGAACTGCATTATATTTCACAGTAGGAAACTCGGTAAGATTTAATTTCAGGGGTAAAACAAAGAAAACAAAACTATTTCAGTGAAATAAAGGAGATGCACAAGTCACAGGAAAATGCTATATCAAACTTTGAAAATAATTTTATGCCCCAATTTTGCTGAATTTTGAAACATGGATAAAAATAAATATCCTTGGACAAATTTCTTGGAATAATGGATGTATTATGAAAATTAAAAAACAAAATATAATTGCTTGAGTTGAAAATATTTTTTAGAATGAATCCCATTATCTAATTTTGTATCAATATTGTAATGATGTTATTTTCATTATTTTTATTTTTTTTAAATTGTATTTCTTAACATTACTTATAAAATCAAAATATGAATTGTGCTTGTAAAATGAGATTCTTCAGCACTTTAAGAAATATGCTACATTGATTAACATTTTCTTTCATTTAACAAATAAACTTGGTTAACAAGATATAATAAAAAATTAATACATATTTCCTTTGAATCTACGTTTTAAAATATGTTTATTTCATTACTTTTTTATTTTTGAGTATTTATATGCAAAATAATGTATTTATATAAAATAAAAATTTATTAGTGTGTATATTTTTTCATTCTTTTCAGAGAAAATGAACTTAATTAAGAAATTTTGCTATTGTTTTATAAGTAAGATTATGGGTATTTATATAACTACAAAATATAACTTGCTTTTACAAATTACAACTAAAGAACTGACAATTAATAATCAAAATTGCAGTTGATAAATATCTGAGGACTTTTAGGATAAGGAAAAGCTAAAAATTATAAAATAAAGTAATAATATGTATTCCAGTTATCAATATATATGTACAGATTATTGAATGTTGTTACTACATTACGAAATTCTGTGCAGTGCTCTTCCAGAAATGTAGATGGTATACTGGTTACATTGTATTGTTAAATGCAAAAATTACTTTTTAAAGTACAAAAAAATCTTTTTAATATTAACAATACACAAATGTAGTCTGTGGCTCAGAGAAAAATTAAAAAACCTTTATATGCAGGATTGCAATTGTTTAGCCTTATAACACTCCAAATATAGTTAAAATAGAGGTAAGCATAGTTAAAAATCCTAACTATCCCAAAAAAATTAAACCATTCTTAGTGAAGATGAAAATAAGATAACAGGAAAATACACTATTTTAGATAGTGTATTTTGATTAAAATTCTTTAAACGTAAAGCTTTGAACAAAATTTAACTAAATATAGTAGATCCTCGTTTTTATGAACTAGTGGCTAGTCTCTACCCTGACACAATGATAATTTTAATTCACATTTACAAACTAAATTTTTGAAAAATATTTTTTGCGAATTTTTGTTTCTGATAAATAATTTGAAAGAAAATTTTTATTTTTTCAGTTTTCATGATCTGTTTTTTTTATTTGATTTATCTTTTTTGCATGAGAGCTTGATCCATTTTTGAACAATGAGCAGGCATTTTAGAATTTATGGGAACAATAATTTGAGATACATGAATATCAAACATTAGATGCGAAAGAATCATAGCGCCAAATTCAATATTTGCACTCGTTGTACATTAGAAAACAGAAAGGTGGAACTGAAAGTTTGAGCTCAGTTATTCTGTAGTTGGTACTATTTCATTTGAACAACTCAATTTATGAAGTTTTGTTAGTTGAGTGGGACACCAAACCAATTCTCTTTAGGATTTATCAGAATTGATGAAATGAATGTGTTTATCAATTGAAGTAAGAAAGAAAATTCTAAAAGAAGTAGACAAAAAAATATTAAATAAGACCAAAATTGCCATAAAATATAGAATTGCAAAGAACAGCCTCTTGACAATTTTAAAAACTTATAAAAAATTCTTGAAAAAGGAACTAGTACCAACAAAAGTTCCATCTCAAAAATATTGTAGTGACAAAACATCCTAAACTGGAAAAAAATTTGCTTGCTTGTCTGAGAAAAATGTGAGGAATGAATGTTTTTGTTGATGGTTATGTCATTAAAGAAAAATCCAATGACTTTGCCATGAAGCTGAACATAAAAGATTTTAAAACATCAGATTAGTATCATCAAAAATTTAAACCTGGCACAAAATCAACTTTAGAAAATTGTGTGGAATCTATAAAATGAAAGTGCTGTTTTCAAGTATGAATCTTATTTTGAATGTTTCTTATATTGTTTTTCTTATAGTTATAAAAAAATAGTATGTGTGTGGGGGGGGGGCAGATCTTAATAGTCTAATACATTTTCTATTTTATGAACTGCTTTACTAATCCCCACTAGTTCAAAAAAACAAACATCTACTCAATTTGGTCTGAAATTAAATTCTAAGATAAAGTAAAAATACTAAATAGCAAATATTAATAGGCATACATTTCTTATAATCATATCAATCAAAGGAGCAATGTAGTTGAAATACTCATTCAATAACATATATTCTTTAAACAAACTATCAAATGTTACCTTAAAATGATTTGAAAAATTTTGTAAATGAATAAAATAATTAAATACAGTTATTTTTTAATTTTTGTATGAATAAAGATTACATAAAATATAAAATAATAATATTTATGTATAATAAATGCATACCACTACAGCAAATACATAAAAATATAATGACAAAGTATCAACAATTACAAATTAATATTACCAAAAACTTTTCTTTCTTCATATAATCTACCAGGTAAATTTATATTAAACACACGAATATATTTTTCAAAACCACAGAATATTCGTCCACCATCTGAGTCAAAGCTTAGACTTCGAGCAGCTGTAATTTCATCCTACAAATTAAATGTAATCATTGATAATATCAGTATGCAGAAAAATTTGATGAATATTCAGATATTAAAACAGATTTACATTAAAAAATGCTTTTTTATAAAATAAAAAAAATTGCACATTATTTTCTACAATAATATTATAATTTCAATACTCAGTTCCAGCCTTAATCTTTATAATTTAAAGCTAGCAGTACCAAAGTATGCTCTCTAATTCGTGTTTCATTTCACATTATTTTAATAAACTAGATAAAATATAAGCAATAAGAAAATGGCTACAATAATTCTACAACACAGAAAATTAAATTATGTCAACTTGTAAAAATGGTCTCCCAATCAGAAGAACATTCTAAAAAACATTTAATGATACCTTTCTTGTACAGTCTACATTACTTGCACATATATTTCAAATAAAGTGCCTCTGATATAAAGCTTTACAAATATTAGTTTTTCATACTCGATATTCCTAGCAAAGTGGGATTGTAGAGTGTAAGCTAATATCAGCAATAAATACATAGTAAACAAGGGATTTCTTGCTATTTTTAATGACCTAAAAAAATGACCTACAGAAAGAGTTGCCTATTGTTAGTCCTTGAAGTAATCAGCATCCAGCAACATCTCCTAACATGTCACCAATTATGTCATCATCTTGCAAAAAAAAAAAAAAAAAAAAAGCAGGGCTTTTAGATGCAAAAAATCTGAATGCTTGGCACAAGTCTGCTTCATTGGTCAAGGATTCCATGAAGATGATTATCCAGGAAATGGAAAAGGCAGTAATCTGATGCCGCAATGTCAAATGAGTAAGGAGGATGACCCAAAGTCAGAGATGACCCCATTATAATCAAGTTGGTGTATGGTATTCCATTTTACCTGCGGGACATACGGTTTCGCATTATCTGCTAAGAACATTACACTCTTGCGATTAAGCAGTGTTAACTTCTGTTGCAATGCCTGTTGTACACGTTCCAATCGCTGCAAGTGCTCACTTTGAAGTCATAAAGCAAGCAACACCAAACGAGCTCCTTCAATATGTTTATTTCTCTTCCCAACTCAAGTTACGGTTACAGTTACTCTTAAGTTACGGTTGATGAATGTGCACAGTGGACCAGCTTTTATTACAACTAATATTCATACTTTTGATTTACCAGTGTCTCAACCATGTCAAATATTAATATGCATGTTTTTTTTCTTTTTTTTGTTACTTCATTTAATGGCAACTCAAAAAGAGACAGAAGTTTCTTGTTTACCTTATAGATTAAAAGGTTTTGCCACATAAAATCATTTTATTGATAACTTTTAATATTTATATAAATGGAAAGAAAAAGATATTTTTTAATTTTTAATAACATAAACCATAAGCAAGATATGTTATACTACTTTTGAATAATAATTCAAAATATCTAAAAAAATAACGATTATTTTAAGGTAAGATGATTTTTGTTTCAAAAAGATTTAAGAGTGATAAATCCTTTTAAAACATTAAAATAACAGATTTTTAAAATTTGCTTACATATATATATATTCTCAAATCTACAAATGAAAATGAACTCCAACATGTATCATTTATCCAGACTATAAATTAAAACTGTTTCAATCTGGAAAATTAATATGCATATTTTAAGCATAAAAAGAAAACTCAAGATTACAAATATAAGCATTTAAGCAAATATTTTGTTTAGAATAAGTCACTACTAAAATACTTAAATTTTTCAAAATCATACTTCACAGCCTCAAAGTGGAAATTCAGTAAACATTATAAATCAACAATAAGTGAGTGACATATGGCGATATACAAATGTGGAACTTAAATTACTAGAAACCCTGGTAGGTTGCTATAGCATGAAAATTGTGCTGTTTACCAATCAAATACCAGAATATAATCCAATTCAAGGTAGTAGATACCATACAGATAGATAAATGACACCACAATAAAAGTGTTATGAATGGTTCTTTTGAAAATTTATGAGAAACCTTGTATCATTTCAGCTTTCCAGCTGTACAAGAGAATTATTTTTGTATTTGGAATGATTAAACAAGTAGTTGTTTTAATTCTACTAGTTCTGTAAGTAATATATGAATATCAATATAAAAAAAAGTATCAGATAAACCTTTCCCTAATAACCAATCAGCCCGTAATATAGCTCTTTTGGAGCAAAACTTCAATGTAAATTAAAATAGTAGAAATAAGTGTTATTGAAATGAAAATACAACCAAGTAATATGCAAAAACTATTACTAATTAGAGATATCTCACTTAAGTTTAAATGTGGAATCTAAGACAGTAAAACAACAATGTAGTAAGATAAAAGTATGCAGATGATAATAAATCAAAAGAATTCAGTCTGAAATTTCAACTAATTTTCTAACCAACAATGTTAATAAGTAGTTCAAGGAGTAATTAATCTGTCTTTAGCTTAGACTATTAAGATCATTAAAAATGTTATAGTGAAGGAGGGGTTTCTATCCATCAAATTAAGAAAAGATAATGTTCTTTCCAAACAGGATATTCATGTCCATATTTTAACATTTACCGTTTTAAATATTTTGCCACTGACCTTTTAACCATATATGATTTAGTGGGGGAGCCTCCCCACAGAAACCTATTTTCCTTTTTAAGGGAAAATTTGTTGAATTTTATTTTACTTTCATTTACTTACACATTTTTAGATTTTAAAATAAATAAATACATTTAATTTTGTGTTTTAACTTTTTAATGTTGAGTTTGGGTTTTGTCTAAACTAGTAAAATTTATGAGTATGTAAGATATCCTGTTAAGAAGAACAGGCCTTGAATGTATGATAACTAGTAAAATTTCAAGGAATGAGAAAGGTTTGTCCTTTCTTTTCTGTTGACTCTAAAATGTGACAACTGCATAGATCTAGAGAACTCTAAGTGGCTGGAACAGACATAGTGAAGCCAGAACATGTATCTTTATGAATAAAGATATTGAAGTTTTACCCCTAACTGAAATTATTTATAGATATCTAAAAGTAGTGAAAGTCAGATCAACATTGAGGGAAGAGACATTGAATTTGGCTCTGTCTACCTATACTATGAGGAGAAAGCTCCATGAAGTTCTGTGTAAGAAATAGCTTGCACGCACTCCTCAGACTAGAAGTACTTTTTAAAAAGATTTAATAACACAAAAATTTTCATAAGTATAAATTAAGTGAGAATTTTTCTAATTGCATTCAATGCTAACCAAAGAATAATGAAAGATTCAAAGAAGTTTCTAATTTTCTTCTAGAAACATAAAAATAATTGATATATGAATAAAGAAAAAAGACAATTCTATGTGAAATACACAAAAATGTCTTAGAATTTTTATATTTTTCAAGGATATATATGTAAAAATACCATTTGATTGTATGTTCTATAGCTACATCTCAACTGTCCAGTAAAGGCATCCCAAAGATGTACTGTGCTATTCTTAGAGCAACTGGCAAAGCTAATAAAATTAAGAACAAAAAATACATTTAAACTAATTAAAAATAGTTCCAATAATTTAACACATTATATATTTTAAAAATTATTAATTAAAATTGCTTTTCTAAAAAATATATTGTTTAAAGAAAGAACATGAGTTTTAATACGCAAAAAATAGTTATTAAATTCATATCTAAATATTAAAAAATTTTACATGTAATACAAAAAATAAAAACAAACTAACAGAATACATTTTTCAAAGAAAATTTCTAGCAATAAATATTAAACAAATTAATTTAAAGTTTATGAGAAAATATCTCAATTCATATGAATTAACATATCAAAAGTGTAATAAGAAATAGTAACAAGGCTTTTACATTTTTTAAAATAACAGAATGTAAATTTTATTACATAAATCAGAAATAATACAAAATGTTTGATTTTTGTAAAAATGTATACAATAAATAAAATAATTAATATTTCTTGTGCTGCAAAATATAATGCAGAAAAATAGTTTCACAAGTGTTTCAGAAATTTAAATTATATTTTACAAAAATCAGATTGTAAATAAGATGATGTTAGTTAAAAATTCATGTTCAATAAGAATAATATAATCATAAAAATAGTAAAAATTATAAAAACTATCCTAGATAATCTCAGCTGTAAATTTAACCTTACATAATGTTTTTCATTTTTTTTTTTTTTTTCCTGAAATGTATACTAACTTATATGCAATATTAAAAACTACTTTAAGAATTTACAATTATAAATCTTTATAGTCATTAAATGACTTAAAAATAAAATTGCATTAAGCAAAACAAATTCAATAAAGATAAAATCATTAAATAATTATATAAAATTTTGACATCCAATGTTAAAAAAAATCAACAAATATTGCTAAAAACATACCAACATGTACAAGGATCAGTTGAATTCATTAAAGGGTACCAACAAAAATCATAAATGATTTCACCTTCAGATATTTTTAAAACAGATTCCTGCAGAAAATGAAAAATTTAAATATAGTAATTTTAAAATGTAAGAAGCATTATAAGGATACATTCTTACTTATTTCTAAAAGGCATACTATAAATTATGATCACTGTAGTAAATATATAACATACACTGATAAAAAAAAAAGATCAAAACATTATTTTCATAAAATGTAAATGTTTCTATTAGAAATACTTTCAATAGGGTTTGATTTATTTTATTATGGAGACAATGAAACCAAATTTTATTAATTTGTACAAAAATTTATTATTTTAGTTATAATGAATATTAAATTTTAAAAAACTATTTATAAATAATACTGCTCATCATAAGAGAAATCAGAGATACAATATTTAAAAATATCTATAATAAAATTTTAATTGGCAAACATAAATTTGGCTACATAAGACATCTTAAGACTTCTAAAAAAATTAAAATACATTTTAGAAATAAACCACTTTAACACTAATTTATAAGACAAAAAGTAAGCAAACACAAGAATCAATGAAGAGGTAAATTCTTTATACATAGGATTACCATCTCACAAATATCTTGCCATTTTGAGGAGTCCCACAGTTCTTCAGGTAAATTAAAAATTCGTAAAATGTTATCCTCACTGCATGTTAAAATACATGAACCATCTGGCGCCCTAAATTATGATTAAAAAAATCAAAATAAATTAAAATTTTGAAACAATTTTTTTAACAAATATAAGTTTGAAATTGGGTTAGAATACATTTAACAGGAAAAAAGTTTAAGAATTCAGCATTTTAAGTTAAAAACTAGGTAAAGAATACAAATGAATAATAGTAACATCATTAAGAAAAAACAAATCTTGATTAAAATGAAATTATCTACTTTTGTAAAAGAATGTTTAAAAAATGTGAAAAACTTCAATGCAGCAATTATTGAAATTATTTATAAAAGAAAGGAAAGATTTGCTCAATGTGAAGAGCAAATCTTATCTTTCTTTTAAGGGGAAAAAAATCCATTAAAATTTTGCTACAATAATATCAAAAGGAGAAACAGATTATTTTAATATAAAGTTACTCTTTATATTATTATAAAGTTACTAATAAAAATATATAATTTATTTTAAATGTTGATGATTTTGATTATTTCACCTTAATTCATAGCAATGTTTCTGTGAATATAAATTAATGGTAAATAAATAAGATAGAAATTCCCATTACCTTGAAGCCCAAAAAAGACTTTTGTCAGTAATTTTTTA
The DNA here is from genome assembly GCA_026290005.1 of Latrodectus geometricus. Classification (NCBI taxonomy): domain Eukaryota; kingdom Metazoa; phylum Arthropoda; class Arachnida; order Araneae; family Theridiidae; genus Latrodectus; species Latrodectus geometricus. The sequence continues at coordinate 464,981 of JAPDSC010131132.1, read as the reverse complement.
TACTTATCAAACTAAAGAGAATTATAACAAACATTACAAAATTAAATATATTTGAAGAAATTTAAGCATTTATTTCCCTGGAAGTGAAATAGAGCTTTAATTTCATAGTTTTCATTCATTATTTCATACTAAAAAATTCATCATTTTTACAGAAATTCACTGTAACATGTTTCACCATAAGACAGTTTTTATATTTTTCTACTTATGATAAAATTTCCAGTAACACTGTGAAACATTAAAAAATAATCATCTACTAAGGAAAAATGTGATTTTATGATACTTATAGTGATTTTAGTAAAACATTTCACCACAAGCCTTGTCTTATGAAGATAATATAGATTTGTTATAATAATTTAAAAAAAAAGATGTTTGTTATTTTTAACAGTTTATCTTAATTTAAGTTTCAAAGTACTGTCAACAAATTTTCTACAAAAATAATAAAAAATATCCAAATTAAAAAAAAAGGTGATTTTTCATTATACCTCTGCAACTGATCATCGAAGAAATTGCTAAGCAGTTTCCATCAAAAATAAATTTTGGTGCTTAAATAAGTTTAGTCAAAAAATGATAATTATTTAGTTAAAATGTAAATAAAATGTTTGTACTACTTTTTAGTAGTTTCTAACCTTTAAACAACACCTTTTAAACAATAAATAATACAAAAATTTATGACAGTAATTGTGATTTTTTTTTCCTTTCCCATTATAATGATTAAAGCATGGGGGTTGTTATTGTTGTTGGGTTGGGTTTTATGGCGCAAGGTCCAAAATTGGACAAGCTGCGCCAAAACAAAATTTAATATTGCATTTATTTATTTATTTTTATTTACCCATACAACATTAAAATCTTAAAAAACAAAAATTTTTTGTAAAAAGTATTATTAAAATCAATTTTTATTTAACATTTAATATAAAAGAAAATAAATTTAAAAATATATTTATGCAAAAACATAAAGTTAACCATTAAATAAAGTTTAAAAAACCTATTGCCCTTAAAAAGGCAAATAGGTTTCTGTGGGGGGGTTCTCCTAACAAATCAAATAAAGTGATAAAATCGGTTTTAAAATAATGTAAACGTTCATTGTTAAAATCTGTGCATGAAATTAAAATATGATTAACTGAATATGGTTCATCACACGTCTCACACCAAGGATTTAATTCGCTAAGAAACAAATTAAAGCATGGGGGATTTGTACCAAAAATTGAAATTTACTATAATTCTTTTGATTAGTATTCATACCGGTTAATAAAAAAAATGAATAAATTATGATTAAAATTCTTCAAGGCAAAATTGGTTACAACAACTTGCTACAATATTTAACTATTAATTCATACAATTTGCAAAATCAGTAATCATTGCAGATGCATTATTACTTATATTCTCTTTTTGCAATATGTAAAATGAAAAAGTACATTCTTTCATTTCCTAACAATCTGCATAATTGCGATGACATTTTTTTAAAAGAAATTTGATACACCTTGATTTTTACAGCAACTGGGACAAATCGCCATATTATGGAAAAAGACGTCCAAAACTGAGGAGCAACCATACACAATTTCACTTTCAATTTGCATTTGAACTGTGTATTTTTTTTTTTTTTTTTGCAACTTTAACCTGGTAAAAAATGTGAACAATTTTGATTTACTGAGGAGTGAGAAAGATACTGTTTTTAGTTTTTACAGGAAAAAGATGTATTACCTTGCAATAGAATATGTGTGTAAATGGATACCAAATAAAACTATATGTAAAGAAAAGTAAGTGAAAGTGCAATGCATAAAGCTGTCAACAAAAAAAGAGTTGGGCTTCGATCTAACACTTGGTATAGTGGTTGCAGAATACCATTCTTAACAGCACTGCATTTCATGTATTGCTGGGTAGAAGAATTAAAATATCTCAATTGGTGCAATAAACAGCTAAACATTTAACAAAATATTAAGATTGACTGGAACAATTATATGAAGGAGGATTGTTCTCTAGATTTCCATTGAAAACTGAAAGAACAAATTGGTAGTCCTAGAAAAATAGTCGAAATTGACGAGGCTTGTAACTGCCTTGAATAAACAACTCTGGTAGAATACTTCCACAGCAAGGGATATTCAGTGGGTTATGCCATGAAAACAATAAGTGTTTCCTTGTTTAGGTTTCATATCAAGAAGTAAGCACACTAATATCAATGATTGTAAACTATGTTATGGAAGGATTGAAAATTTATTCGGATTGTTAGCAAACCTACAAAGCAGACGAGTTTGAAGACATCTGATTACATGCATTAAACTGTAAATTATACTTTTAATTTTGATGGTCGGTCAAAGGGGGATCACAATCAAAATGTGAAAAGATTGTATGACTCATTTAAATGGCAGAACAAAGGGTAAAGAAGTATGGCTCTTCACCATTTATAGTTTTATCTTGTGGAATTCATGTGGTAAAAATCGTATGGAAAAAAGAAAAAAAAAGCTATTTGATTTCAAATTGAAAGTAATTGCAGATATATAGAAACTACAAATTATATGTGAGTGATTGTAACTTGGTGATATTTTGGTATAATTTTCAACTAGATCACCGTGGAAATTATGGTACACCAGAAATTTTTATAAGCAATAAGTATTTTAAAAAAATAACTACTTTTAATGCTGGAATTAGGGGTAATTGTTGACAGTTTCAAATATTTTATTCAAACTGATCAGTTAGGTATAAACTAAAAATATACAGCATACCATTTGCAACCTCTTGTATAGTTATTATTAAGATCAGATTCAAATTCTGACCATGCTCCTGTAAGTTGAAAGGGTGTTTGTGTAAAATCAAATTGTTCATCATGTGAGGTTTTGTCTTCATATACAATTTCACAATCTAAATCATCACATATTTCTTTGGAATTTGTAAGACTTTCAATGTTATTAATATTTTCTTTGCACAAATCAATTTCTGAATTAATATAAATTTCTGATTTTCTACTTTGCTCATCATATGAACAATCTATATCAATTTCTGATAAGCATATATCATTAATAACATTGTTCAAAACTTCTAAAATAACTGGAGGCACATCTTCAGTATTTTCTGGGTTTTTTTCTATTAAATTCGTAAAACCTTCATCTCCCAATGAAGATTCTTGAATTTTTCTTAACATGTAAGCACATGAAAAAGCCATTCCGAGATATTAAAGTATATTAGGTTCAAAAAATTTTGAAAAATAAATAAATAAATAAAAAGTAATTATAAATTAACACACGAGCAGTGTAATTTTACTATTGTCTTTTAGTGATAGTTTCATTCTTTTTATAAATAATTTAAAAATTGTATAGTAACGTTTCTTTAATTATTCATTTGTTATTTTAATAACGACTGCTTTAAAAATACTGTAAATAAAATCAGAGACTCAAGATTATTTTTGATAGCATATTGATATAAAATATTAATGCTTCCCCTGCGAAAGTTAGTTGCAAAATCAAAACAACCGCAAAATGATAACAAAAACAATAGCCCTCTTCATTTATCTTCATTTGAAGATAAAGAATTGCCAGATATAAAATAAAATTTCCGGCTTTTATTTTTCTATTTGACAAAATTCGAATTTTCGAGGTGTAAAATAAATAATACTGGTTTTTATTATCATTAATATTTGATTAAAAATTAATTCATTGACATGTTCGACTGATTCGAGTTCAAACTTTCAAAAACTGCAGCAATATACAAAGTACATTCACAGAATGTATTTTTACTAACCAAAAGTTTATTCGATTTCACTCATTCAACTAAAGTTGAGAACTGTAATTTTATGATAGAATTTACAGAGAGTATTTTTAGCCTGTGCTGAAATATATAGAGATTGAGTTTTTCAATGTGAAACATTCTGCCTCATGTCGTCTGTGAGGGGATTGTTCAATGAGTGAATAGATCTCCTCATTAATTCAAAATTAAAGGATGTTTTGGAATAGGAGGTATTTTTCTAATTTTGAATTTTCACATCTATATTAAACAGCAAAGTTTAGTATCATCAGTTGGCTTTGGCTGTCAAGAAAATTTTTTGGAAAATTTATTTCCGAATTCAATATTCACATACACTTTAAAGTGACTAAGTTATTTAGTTTAAGGAGTTTATTTAGATTAGAATTCACCTTTTTAAATTTTAGTTTTTTCATATGCAGAGCATATGAAAAAACTAAAATAGTTTTTTCATATGCTCTGCATATGAAAAAACTAGTGTATGTATATGCTCTGTAAATGCTCTGTATATGAAAAAACTAAAATAGTTTTTTCATATGTTCTGCATATGAAAAAACCAGTTTAGTTTTTTCATATACAAAATTTATTTCCGAATTCAATATTCACATACACTTTAAAGTGACTAAGTTATTTAGTTTAAGGAGTTTATTTAGATTAGAATTCACCTCTTTAAATTTTAGTTTTTTCATATGCAGAGCAAAAACAATATACACTAATGGCCATTAAAATTGCTACACCAGGAAGAAATGCAGATAACAAAATGATATTTATTGGACAAATATATTATACTAGAAATAACAAGTGATTAAATTTTCAAAATATTTGGCTGGATAGATCCTGAGAAGTCAGTACCCAGAACAGCCACATCTGGCAGTAATAACAGCAGTTATACGCATGGGCAATGAGTCAAACAGAGATTGGATTGCATGTACAGGTACAGATGCCCATGCAGCTTCAACACGATGCCACAGTTCATCAACCGTAGTGACTGGCGTTTGGTGACGAGCCAGTCGCTCGGCAACCATTGATCAGACGTTTTCTATTGGTGAAAGATCTGGAGAACATGCTGGCCAGGGCTACAGCCGAACATGTTCCGTATCAAGGAAGGTCCGTACAATACCGACAGGAGGATAACCGACAGGAGGAGGATTTTCAGCAGGATAATGCCTAACCGCATTATCCTGCCTTCAGCAGGATAATGCGGTTAGGCATTATCCTGCTGAAAAGTAGGGTTTCGCAGGGCTCGAATAAAGGATAGAGCCACGGGTCTTAACACACCAGAAATGTAACTTGCACTGTTCGAAGCACCGTCAATGCGAATAAGAGGTGACCGAGACGTGTATCCAATGGCACTTCATACCATCACGCCAGGCGATGGGCCAGTATGACGATGACGAATGCACGCTGCCAGTGTGCATTCACCACGATGCCGCCAAACACGGATGCGACCATCATGCTGCTGTACACAGAACCTGGATTCATCTGAAAAGATGACGTCTCGCCATTCGTGCGCCCAGGTTCGACATTGATCACACCATTGAAGGCGCTCTTGTCTATGACGCAGCGTCAAGGGAAGCCGCAGCCATGGTTTCCAAGCTGAGAGTCCATGCTACTGTAAACGTCGTTGAACTGTTCGTGCAGACACTTGTTGTCTTCCAAACGACCCCGTTTCTTGACTCACCGCTCGTGACGTGGTTGCACGATCCATTACGGCCATGCGGATAATATGCCTGTCTTCTCGGCTGCTAGTGATAGGTTGCCGTTGAGATCCCGCATGGCGTTCCGTGTTACCGTCCTGAAACCATCGATTCCAAATTCTGCTAACAGTCATTGGATCTCAACCGATGCGAGCAGCAATACTGCAATAAGATAAACCGGAATCCCGGTACGCTACAATTCGACCTTTATCAAAGTCAGAAACGTGCTGGTACGCATTTCTCCTTCTTACACGAGGCATCACTACAACTTTTCACCAGGCAACAACGTTCACATGCAATTTGTGTATGAGGAACCGGCTGAACAATTTTCTCATTTAAAGACAATGTAGGTGTCGCTACTGGCGCCTGCTTTGTCTGAATGCGCTGAAAAGCTAATCATTTGCATATCACAGCACCTTCTTCCTTTCGTATAAATTTCACGTCTGTAGCATGTCGCCTTCTTGGTGTAGCAATTTTAATGGTCAGTAGTTAATTTTTGTGGAGTATATGGATGCCTAAATATTTAATTTAAAAGAAATCATTTGAAACTCTATTGAAACTAATTTATTTATTTTCTCGAATACTATATATATTAATAACTAACCTTTTAACTTAAATTGATTAATAAATTAATACCTTAAGAATTGGAAAGAAATTTTTTAAAATTCTCTATACTATAGAGTGGTTTTACTCTATTTAGCATTCCTAAATTTTCTTTACTTAAAATTTATGTTTCTAAATATATTAATTTATTATACATATACATGGTATAATGGTTTTGGTATAATGGTTTTGATCTCTTTAATTATAATGATGAGGCCATAACTAGTACCTTAGAATTTCCAATTGTAATCTGACAAAAAGCTGAAAATCAAAATCACAATTCAGAAAAATGAAACCAAATTCTTATAAAAACCATCACATGCACAGAAAAAATTACTAATGTGCAAAGCTTATACACAAGAAAAATGTGCAGACATATCAGATAGTGATGATATATTGACAGATAAATCTAGTTCTTTGGGAAAAGAAGTCATCATAAATCAAATGAACCTTACAAGATGTAATTTTACGTATACAACATTTAATTTTATACGAGCTATTTTCTTTGACATTGTACTTTACCTTCTATTCCTAAACAATTAAGTAAGGAAGTATACTTATTTACCACATTCAGCAGCATTCAGTATGGTTAAAACAAAAAAAGAGGGGGAGAGGAGTTTACAGATATTCAAAATTCTTAAATAGTCAATTTTTATCGGTTTTAACAAAAATGTTTTTATTAGAAATCGTTTCATTAAGACATATTATGCAATCATTAGCCACACTGAAACTGAGTATTAACATAGCTTTCGGAGTGCTGCTGAAAGCTTTTGTATTAACATAATATATTATGAACATGACATAAGGATTGGTTATAGCCAATCCGTATGCCAAATGTTTCAGTTTAATATCTTAAGAATTTTATTTACTCAGCTTTTGAAAGAGAAGTTTAAAATTTTACTTCCAAATGTTTCCTTTGAAAAATGTTTTTCACTGAAACGAAAATTAAATTTTTATATTAACTAACACAAATTCAATTTAAATCAAATTTTATTAAAATTGAATTTGACAAAAATTGAATGCAAATTTTTTGTAATTATTAAAAATGAAAAGTAAAGTTTGGCCCTTTAATTTGGTATAAAACTAATGTTTAATTTGATACTTTGGCACAAGAATTCTTTTAATTTTTAAAAAATATCTACAAATCATTAATAAATTGATATTTAATATATGCCAATTATATACTTCTCTTGCTTTATAAGTTCGATTATATCAAAACATTACTACTATTTGCCTCTAAATAATATTTTTTTATTGTTTTGAAATGAAAAACACAATATCTATGTCACATACATTCATTTATTGATACATAAAATGATGAAATAAAAAAATTATATTCCATTTATCGATAAAATAGCAGTTTATGGTGATTAAGATAAATCATCCAAAATGAATCAAATTTCTGAAAAATTATATAAGTAAAGCTATACTTTTTTTATTCAAGCTTTTGTAGAATGTAATCTTATAAAATATTTTTTTAGTACTTTTAAATATAAAAACTGATAGAAATCTACATAATTTTATACGATATACACTTATCCACATTTTATAATATATAATTGAATTATTTTTTTTATATTGGGAAGAATTACGAAAAAAAATTTAATATTTTTTTATTTCGCATAAATATATTTAAGAATATTTAACGCCTGACAAATTTGTGCTTCCATTTACAATAAAATACAATGCATACCAGGCATTTAATTCATACTACCGATTTTGCATTTATATATAATTTAAATATCAGCGAAAATCTAAAACGACATTACAAATACGAAAATTTATAATTGGTTTCATATTTTATGAACACAGTTCTCTATGAATACTTATTTAAGTTCCTATAATTAATTATAAATTCACTGCTATTCAAAACAATGGTAACAAAATAAACTTAAACACTGAAAAATCTAAACTAAATCCGGTTGTCGAATTAACTGAAAATAAAAGTAAAGAATTAATCATAAATACATTAAATGAACATTTAAACGAGCTTAGTATATGGTTTACTCCATTGAAAATGGAACTAAATGTAAAAAACCCAAGCACAATAGTTTTCTCCAAAGGAATTAAAATGCCAAATGACAATATTAAAATTAATAATCAAATAGTCTCTTGGTCTAACAGTGTAGAATATTTAGGATTAATATTAGATAAAAGACTAACGTATAAATCCCACTTTGCAAAAATAGTTAAAAATTTAGGGCAGTGAAAGCAGTTTTATGGCAAATGTTAGGATTTAGGTCAGAATCAAATTTAAAAAATAAATTACTTTTATACAAGTCAATGTTGCGTTCAGTGGTCAGCTACACCTGTCAAAGTTTTGGAGGAGCATCTGACAATCATACTAAAAAGCTTCAAAACCTCTAAAATAAAAAGCTATGGTTAATATCTAAGTCACCATGGTACTTCTGAAATGAAGCTATCATGCGTGACCTTTGTGTCACTAATATCTCAAGTTACTTCCTTCGGATAAGCTTAAAATTTTACAGCAACCTTCCATAAATATAAAATGATGAAATAGCCAAGATACTGTTTTATAACATTTTCAATGAGGCCAACAAAAACAGACCACGAATAGTATTAAGATTGGAGACTCACACCTAGAGGATATAACATGAGCCAACCTGCAGAGGTGAATAAGGATAACATCAAGTCATATAATCACTTTTTAAGTAAATTTTATTTTATTTTATAAAATTTAATATTTTTGCTTTTTTTTCCCTTCTATCATATCAGGTATAAAATAACCATGAGTAATAAATTCTTGCTATTTCAGATTTATTAATTATTTGTTACTAGTTTTTCAGGTACACATATCCTACAGGAGAGTAAACATTTGTTCTAGAGCTCCGCAGAACCCAACACCGTCTCACCATTGATAACGCTTCCAGTGGATATTTTGATAGGCCCATTACAAACAAACGTTTTCCCGCATATGACGTGGCTTGAAAGGAACGCAAAAGGCTGGTTGACTCACATAAGACCACGTTCGTGAAGCCTTCGCTGCACGGTTGATCTAGACACTAACCTTCTGGAGCTTGCAGTGAGGGAATATCTGAGTTCACCCGGAGTGGCGGTTTTATTCCTTCGTAAGCATAATGAAAAATTTTGGTCATCAGCACTCGTGGTAGTTCATGACTGTCCTTGGCTGAACCTCCTGGATGTCAAATCCATAGTTAGAAATAGTCGATGAATCGCAGACGGACTTACAGTCAGCCATCTAGCCACTTCTACCTGACTTTGTACTACACAAGTCTCCCAATAGCTCCCTATCTAGAGTTGTTCGATCAAATGATGTCTGGAGGCTATTGTTACAATTTCTCTATACCAGATTTCTAATCTCAAACACACAGTGACAATTGCAGTCTTGCTATGAAACATTCATTTTTATGCTCCCTACAAATGACGTTTTGCATCAGCGCTAATATTTTGCATTATGCCATATTGCTCAGCTTCTTTTATTTACCAAAACATTCAAATTTCATTGAGATTGACATATTTTGGGGAGAATTATCGTTTTTTTTTTTTTTTTTTTTTTTTTTTTTTTTATTTTTTCCTTAATATTTGCTATCTAGTGCAGAAGAGTAACTTTATCAAAAGTAGGCTCTTTGGTGTGCTTACACATCAACTCAATTTCAGTACATGTCACCAAAACCTCTTTTCTTTTTCTGTAGAGCTAAATTATATAGTTAAACATAAATATTTAAATGCTTATTTAAAAAGTTTCAAGTGAAAATCTTCTCAAATATGTTGGTAATTCCCAGGAACAAGTTATTTAAATTTGGGATTTTATGAGTTTGAGAAATATTTGCAGAAAGTTTGAAATCTTAAATATATATTCTCAATATTTTCACATAAACTTACTAAGAAGCTGTATTAAATTCAATCAAAATTGCTAAACATGTTAACAATTTTGCTAAACATTGTGGTCCTCGCATTCAATATGATTAAAAAATTCTCTTGCATATTTTACTGCATCAGGTAAAAATATAAATAATTATAAAAACTGAAGCAAAATGAAGGTAAATTTACAAAGTAATATTTTATTTAGTACAACTACAATGGTATATATTTCAAAAAATTCTTTCGAAATCGAACATTCAAACGATGACTTTATCCAGTAATGACAAAGGTAAAACACGCATATAATGTGAAACTATATTTTTCTGTGCTTCCAAGAAATTTTCTGAAAGATTTAATATCTGTTATTTGATAAAGATATTAAAATTACATTATTTTCTAAAAATCATGAAAATCAAATAAAATTCTAAATTTTTTAACTAATATTCAATAACACAAAGAGAAAAATAAATTAATGCATGAATCTGTTGAAAAATTTAAAATAAATAAGAATAAGAAGTTCTTATTTTATAATAATTTCCAAGAGCAATTATTTTCCTAGTAAAATTTTTCTTATGCTGGTGAATAAAGTTAAACCCTTTTGGAAAGTCAAAGCTTGTTTTCGAAAACAACATAAATACATAGGGAAATCCAAACTTGTCACTACTTCTAAAAGTAAATGAAAAATAGTATTATGAATATGGAATATTTTTTAAAATTGAATATAAAGGATTAAATTAGAAAAAAATTCTCTTTATGGTTTTTTTTTTTTTTTTTTTTAAATATTTTTGAAAATAATAGCCATTTACTGGGAAAAAAAACCACAATTTAGACAGCATTTTTTAAAATCTGTTTACTTTTTTCTTTCTGTTTTTCTCATGTCGACTACTGATGGTTCAACTCCATTCTTTGGATATTCTTATACAGAAAAGAGACTTTATTTCAGACCCTAATAACTGAAAAGCCTAAAACTTGCTACATTGTTTCTTTGAATTTCAAAAACATTCTTGGTTTTGAAATTTAGGGAAACTTTGTTGAAAGTTTCAGGTATCACATACTAAATTAGATACTTTTTACGGATAGGAGATAGGATATTTGAATAATGCATTTCTATATTTGACTAAGTTAGAAAAGATATAGAAAGATTAACTCGATTATTTTTTTGTTATATTTTGTCTCTGTTAAAATAATGTATCAGAGCAAGGAATAAACATTTTGTTGGAACTCATCAGTACATAATATAAATGTACAATATTTTTTTGAGTTAAAAACATTTGTAAAATAACCATAGATTTATAAAGAAATTTTTCTGTTAAGTTTAACGAAAAAATTGCATTAAATTTTAAATTTAGGAACGCAAGCGTTTTTTTATATTGTTTTAAATTAAATCATAACTAAGCAATATAATTCACAAATTCGAGCTATTCTTAAGAATATTTCTACAACTTGTTTCCATTTGAGTTATATAGGAGTAAATATTAATTTTAGAATTTTAAAAGAAGAATTATATAATATTTAAACTAAATTTAAACTACATCCTGGGAAGTTTGTGGGCAATCGTTATCCGATGAAAACCATTGCCCGCAAAAGCAAGCGGACCATATTTTCATAAATTGCAGAAACTTTATTATTCTTTTCAATTATGAAGCTTTTAAGCCTTCGGGAGTAGTTTGCTGAAAATAAAAATCTTATCTCTAATTTTGCTTTTATAGATTTTGAAATATTTATTAACCAATTTAAAATTTTCAATTATTTAAAAATAATCTCATTTAAAAATGTAACGAGTGCTTTCAGCTCTCGTTACATTTTACTTCAAATTACTCATAATTCATTAATACCTCATTTGATTTAGTTTTAGCAGATCGGTACTATAAATTCTATGTTATAGTGTAAACTCAGTCTTGAAAAAACTAATTAAATAGTATATAACTTTATTTTTCCAAAACACAATTTTTTACGCAGAGCTATTATGCTTCCCACTGGAAGCTACGGGTCACAAAACCGGCTCAATATTTTAAATACTTAGTGAATTACTCTAAATTGTTATTTTTACATATAATTTAAAACATATTAAATCTCGTTATTTAGAATATATTATAGAATATGATTTTACTTTTTTGCGTTCTGTTGGCACGTCTGCTGGAAGTCTTTGTTTCCTCCGAATTTCCAATTTTCAAAAATATTTCAGTTTAAGAATTAATGTGCAAGGTTTGTGGGAAACAAATAAGCAATTATGATTCTTAAACTTTTAAAAATTTTTTTAATCCTACCAAATTTTGATCTTATGGTCTCACCGTGGTCTGTGGCGGGACCATGTTCATCCATAAAATATCCTGGATTGGATTTCATCTATTGGAAAACAAGAAATATGGTGTCGCCCTTTAGCGTTTTATATGCATGTCTTTCAAGGGTGAGGCTTTGGAAATTTTTCGATTTTTTCTCTTGCAACACAAAAATTCAGTTCAATATCTTTGAAAAGTCTTCCATGAAAGCAATTTACTCTATGGATATGAAAATACTTTAAAATAATCTTAGGCGCGTACGCACGTACGCACGTAAGCACACACACACACACACACACACACACACACACACACACACACACAC
>JAPDSC010131132.1:423501-452495 GCA_026290005.1 Latrodectus geometricus | reverse complement strand
CACACACACACACACACACACACACACACACACACACACACACACACTTCAAAGTAATAGAAATTTTTAAATAATTTAATTTTAATAAATGTGGAAAAGAACATTGAATTACGAAAAGATTTGCGTTAGAATACTCTGATTCATTAATGAGTGCTTATAGTTTATAATATTTCAAAATTTGATTATCCTTTTTATTATATCATCGTGATACAAGTTAAACTTCACTTTAAATATATCGATTCATAATTTTTTTATTTTGCATTTGATTCAATTTTCATATCTTAAGTGTAGTAGTTTTAAATGTGCTTGAAGAATTTTATGATTTCTTTCCGTTGTGTTGATTTTTCTTGGTAGCAAAATATTCAATGTGATAAAGTTAATGAAAATTAATTAGAGGATTTTAAATTGTTTTCTGGAAGAATTACAGCTCTAGAATGTTTTATTTTCTACTGTGAACACGTAACAACTTATACAAAACACAAAGACATTCAATAGAAACATGTACAAAAATAAAATACTTTTATTTATAATCTTGTTGTTTTAGTATCATTAAATACCCATATCTCTCTTTTCTATTTTGAATTTCTTTTAGGCAAAACAGATTGTGTTAAAAATACTGTAATGCATAAAATAAGGTAAATTGGCAATTTTTTATTTAGCATGTCAATACCGATCCAAATTTTAATTGATAAGGAAAACCTTATGATATAAAAGACTGGTTTTCACGCTGTAACTATGCGAAATCAGGAACTCATTTAAGATAAACATTATTGAAGAAAATTCATTGTTTATGATTTCTTTGAAAGGAATGACTTTTCACAAAGTGAACAAAGAAGATTTAATTAACGTTCCCAGAATGTTGCAATTATGATAATCAGCATGGAAAAGGAACGAATTGGGGAGTTATTATAAAACCAATTTATAACTTTAATTTCCTTTTATTTTTTTCATTGCATGTCATTTATATTTGTAAAATTGAAATTCAATATCTCGAATAATACAATCAAGCAGTAAATTTCGTTGCATAATTTATAAAAGCTATCCTAAACTTGAACTTATTTACAAATTAAATAAACATGAATTGTTGAATTATTGAATAAACACGAATTATTGAATCGACATTTACTTGATTTATCAAATATTACCATAAAGCACATCGAAATACTAATCTATTATTTCTAAAATATTACACAGTATTGCTAAATATTTCGTATTTCAAATAGAAACTTCATTAATGTAGGAAAATAAGTTTTTAACAAAAATACTTTTAAATTTAAAAAATTTCTTGAATAATTAATCAGAATAATTTGAGTAAAATAATTTTTCTGCATATAATACAATATATTAGTTAACATTAGTGAATCAACTTTTGATAGTCAGCGATGTTTAAAATATTACCTAATATGTTGTTGGTAACATCTTCATGATGGATTTAGTAATATCATGTTATTTGAGCATAATGGCTTTGGTCTTTTTTTTTTTTTATTATAATCATGAAGTGCAAGTAGAAAATCCAAAGAAATATTATAAACAATTTCAAATATATAATTAATCACTTTGCAGCACCATTTTTCATTAGCGTTTCTTAATGTGCAATCTTTGTAAAAGAAATTCCGAATCTTTTGAAAAATTCTAATTATGATTCTGCTGTTAATTGAATTACAAACTACTCTTCTTTCATTTGAAAATGCTTTCAAAAATTTATAATCTTTAAAATTGTTATACCAAAATAATTTTATTTACAATAGTGTTTTTATTGTACTCTATGATAATATTTGTGTATTATCTGGCTAATATGATATTCAGTATAAGATAACTTTTAATATGACCCCTTTAATATGACATTAAGATAACTTTTGGCTTTAGAAATAGGACAAAATGTCAAATATAAAGATATGAAAAATTAATGTAAGTTCAAAATATTCTCTTAGTAAAAACATGAAAAAGGATCTCTGGGATATATATAAATTAAGAAGCATTTTGTATGTATTGTATAAGCAAACAACCTCTGTCAACAGATGATTTGTAAGCAAATATAATCAACTTATATTCGTTTTATCCTAGATTATTTGCATACATTTAAGGGATTATTTCCACCAGTTTATTTCGGAAAAATATGTTTTGATTTATTTCTTTGACGCTTTCACTCTAATCTCTCTTCTCTTTCTCTCTCTCTACGTATTTGTACTTGATTATCTTTTTCCACTTTTAGTACCAAGGAATTTAGTTCTCTTGATAAAAGCTTCAAAGACTGGGTGATTTCAAAGGTAAGCCTTTCGGGTAGGGTCATACTGATTTTCTGCGCATCTGTTTCAAGCAAATGAAATCAATAATTTAGTATTATTTGAGTAACTTTTTTGTTGAAAACATTCTTAATACTGTGCTCAACTTTGTTCCGTTTAGAAACATAACAGAGTGTTACTTTATAAGAAAAATGATATTTAAGTAATATCAAGACAGTATGATTCTTTCAATAATGAATTTCTTTATTTTGAGAAATAATGAACTAAATTTTCAATTCATTCCTTATTATTTACCTAGCTTATGAATGAAGTAAATTAACTATTACCTACCATATAGTACAAATACATTTTCATTAAAATTTTTTAAAACAGTTTGAAAAGTTCTATTTTTAATGTTAATATTTTGAACCAAAAACAAAATAAAATCAAATATTTTGAAAAATTGAATTTATTTTCATTGTTAATTTATAATAAAAAGATCCATTGAAAGAAGTTTTGTTTTCTTAAAAATATGATAATGTAATCAAAGATGATATTTGTATATTACAATTTTTTTTAAAGAAAAGAATAACTAAAAGAGAATAAGGAAATAAATTGATAAATAAATTAAACCTTTAAATATAAAGCAGTTTTCAACAGTTTATAAGTTAAAATTTTCAGCTAAATCAACAAAATTAATTTTAATTTTACAAAATTGTTTTAAAAATGGTTTAATTCGTATAAAATTAAGACGATTATATTTTTGAAAATTTACACTTTCAAATTTTATGTTATGATTAAAAGGTTTCAATCTGTTATTGAATATTGCACTTATAAATATAGAATTCCATGGTAGATATTATTTGATACAATAGAAAAACTCTCTGTGATGACTACTTAATGCTTAAGCTTTTGGCTTAACTCGTGGGGTCCATTATCAAATTGGGTGTGGAGTCCTCTTACTAGTGATTTGGATTTCACTTTTTGTTGTTGATCTGGGTATCTATCATTATCGTGAGCAAAAAGTGACCATAAAGTGTAATACCGAACCAAACCCTTTCTTTATTATTTAATTAATTTGCAAGGAAACAGGCTAATTTGGTAATATAATTTTACAACGAATGGAGAGGATTTTTTTTACTAACTTTTATTTTGTTAATGATATGCAGATAGATTACACTACTTAAATAGACAAAAAAACTGCAAGGCTAGTACAAATAGAATAACATTCTATTGATAAACATACTTAACTAACTGTAAAAATAATAATTTGGTTTTTAAACTCTAAATCATTCCTTTGAAATGAACAAATGTGCATTTTTAATATGCAATGAGCAAGTAACTACTAATTTAATGGTAAATGATATTTATAATAAAAATAAATTTAGACTGGAGACATTTGAGTTTCAGAAATAAGTAAGAATTAAATTATACTTCTGAAATACTCAAAATTTAATTATTATATTAAGCAATGCCAATGAAAATATTGAGCTAATTTGCAATAAATTGGATTTCTTTGGTGATATGTTAAATTAATGGTATTCAAAAAGGCTTCTCAATACGCAAAATATAATTGTAAGACAAAGTGAGCTTTTAAATTATAATTATAATATTTAAACGAATGATTTGAATAAAATAAAAACATATATTTATAAAAGTCAGTGAGCGGACATTTTTTAGTGAACATATTCATTTGAATGCTATAATTTTAAAATGTTCTAAATCCTTTCAGAGATTTTATTCAATAATTAAGTGCGCAACAATTTACAATTTTTTTAACTTTTGACTTTCACAAACAAATGGGTATATTTTTGTCTTGGTTAATACATCTTGAACCCATATATTTCAAATAGATTTCAAGACAATTTATTAAAAAATGATTTTAAATTTATTCTTGGAGAAATTCATTTTAATTACTAGCAAATTTTAACTTTTACACTTATTATGTGAATCTTTAGTGAACAATTTTTCATGTAATTATTTAATTCGTTCCTTATTTGGAAGTATTTTACACAAAATTATGAGTTTGCTTCTAGAACGCGAGCACATTAAATTCCTTAGTATCTAACTTGCGTAGTGATATTTTATTTAATTTTTACAGTTATTGCATTATACTATATGAGTACTTCCAACAGTTATACTATTTTTAAAAATACTATATTTAAATTTATTTATAAAATTAAACAAATAACAAAAATCTTTTTATTGTATAAGAGGAGAAACATATTTAAATCATCCACTCTATTTTTGTGAATAAGTATATATAAAAATTAAATTATTTATGTTTTAGTTCTGTTCCCTAGCAATATTAAGTATATGTTCTTTATACATTATATATGCCATTATAGATATATAGTGTAATAAGTAACAATAAGGTATCTGGCATTTTTTTAAAAATTTAAAACATACTTGTTTTTGAGCTGGAATTTGAAGACTTCAAACAAATTGAATTTCCAGGGCATTAAAAAAATATGTATATATATCCTAAATTAAATGGAAAATATACAAATGATATATTTTAAGAACCATGGATTTTGGTAGAATAGGAAAATATTGAATTTCAAATAAATTTTGATAATGAAATTCAAAAATGAGTTACTTTGTAACCCGATTTAATATGCATATGAAAGTATGAAGAGTACAAATTCCACGGAAACTGCACCAGAACATCATGCATTCAACTATGCATTCTGATGTAGAATCATAACTGATATATTTTATGACATGATTATATTTTATGACAAATGTGTAGTATTAGAGTTATGACCAATATTCTATAATTGTTGAGAACATTAATCAACAAATGTGTGTATAGAATACACTTCTTTACCAATTGGTATAATGAATTATATCTAACCAAAACCAAATATTTCTTAATCTGGAATTACTGTCAAATGAAAGGATCAACACAAAAATTATCAAGCTTCTCATCATATTACATCTCATCATCGAAGGGATTTTTACAAATATTTAACGTGTATAGACCATTTAACTGGATTTGATTTCTGCCAATAATTTGGCTTTCTACAACATTCTTCCTTTCTCATCTTCAAATTTTAACCAATAATTATTTATTTGGTTATAGCTATGATCTATAGTACTCTTATATAAGTTACAAATTAAAATCTTTGTTTATCAGGTACTGCGATGTGATTTATTAGATTATATTTTAACTACTTGCAGAATATCTTTTAGTCTTAATAAATAAAATGTTTTCCAGTCATTCGTTTCACAGTGTTATCATACAGATTTTATAAGCTTTTTATTTTTAGATTTTTTCTTCAAAGATATAGTAACACATGAAAACAAACATTTTAATTTTAAATGTTATAACTTTATTCAATATTTTTTACGCTTCTTCAGAATGTTATATTAGTTTTTAAAAGATAATTAATCTTAGCATGTTTTTCAAAATATTAGTTAAAACTCTAAAAATAAATTTTTCAACTTTATTTCAAGAATGGGTGATATTAATTTGTTCTTACAAATAAATGTATGAAATATTTAAATTATTATATTTACAGAATACTGTAAATTCAAACTAATAGAGATTCTAAAAATGCAGATATATGTTTACGACTTAAAAAGATTATATGAAATTTGAATTTTGTAGATTTTTTAACTAAATTATTATATATGAGTATGCTAAAATTATATTCTATTTATATAATTTTACATATGTAATACATAGATACAATGGTTATTAATAAGAAGCTAACCAATTTGCATAATTAATGTAAAAGTATGAAATGTAAAAATAAAAACTTTTCGAGTATATAAGTTTACGCTTTATTTCACCTTTTATATAATATGCTAAACACTAGTTAGTTTGCCAAAACTAATATAAAATAATGTAAATTATTTCTTTTTGATAAACAAAGTGTTACATTGTAAGTAAATATTTAATTGTATAACATAAGATGAACTTCGAAAAGACGTACGGAGTAAACAACAACTACTTTTTATTCCTTCCAAAGGAGGAACTTGACGTTCTACTTTCAAAAAAGGAAACGAAATACATCTTGGAAAAATAGATTAAAGTAAAGTTGTGATTGAAAAAATGTTTTCCGAATAATACCGGAAAAGTAAAAGATAAACACTTGTAAATAATTTCTTTTATTCAAAACCAAAATTCAGTTGTTTTATCAAATGCTAAATTCATTTTACTGTAACAAATACTAATAGTAACAAATAGAAATGAGCTAAATTTATTTTACAAAGAAAACTGTAACAAATACTAATTTACTATATTATACGTGCAAAGTTTGAATTAGGCAATCCAGGCAACTTATAAAATACTAATAACTGTTCTGCAATTTATGAAATGATTTATATTATATTCAATTTTTATATGTTATATAGAATGCTATATAATGCATCAGCAGAGTATATATATTCAGTTAATTTCGAATTTCTAGTGTTAAAATAACTAACTTTTATTACTTAAAATTCTGAAGAATTGTTCGAAATAAAGATTTCTTTCTTAATGCAACATGTAGATTCATATTCTATTCTGTTTACTTTAAAATGAAAGGATTACATTTTGTTTTGTATTTAATATATGTTTTGAGAAATAGTTTCTTAACGATACTTTTCCGTCATTTTCGTAAAACAACCTGTCGTCTTTGAGAAATGAGCATTTTTTAAATAATAATATTACCATGAACTTTTTTCAAACTTTTCCTAAACAGTATTTATAATTCTATAGAATACCCCTAAACATTACATACAATATATATAAAAAATATATAATAAATTTTATAAATCCTGTATTGGATAAAAAGCTATAGTTAGATATTCTATAAAATGCTTGCATTATTTATATTACAAATAAGGGGTATCCACAAAAAGTCTCACACATTTTGTTCTCTTCTAATTCTTAGAATAATGAAGCGATTAACAAATTCAAAGCTCATTTACTTTTCTTACAATGTGAAAGTGTCCTAATTAGATATCCTTTTTCTCTTTGAATTAATATTTTTTGCAAATGTCCTTACCTGGTTGTAATAATCATGGACTTTTCCAATTTTTATTTTGAGTGCCTTTCCGTTATCGTCTGCGTTAAGCGTTTCTCAAAAAGATGCATAAAGATTAGTTTTTTGAGCACCAAGATCACAAAGCCACGTGATATTTCACTTTGATGATTTGTAGGTATATCGCTCACGAAAGAAAATTATCGAACATTCGTAATGAGAAGGCTGGGGTTACAAGTAAAGGTAACAAGGAATTTAGTGATGAGAAGGCAGTGAAATTCGATAATATTGCTCATTCGTTATGGGAAATCGATGGTAATCTTGATTTTCATCTTGCAATGAAAGATTCACATATCGAAGGTCAATGAAACTTTTTGAATCTATCTAGCTATTGATGCTATTAATTAACATTCATTATGAGTTTGTGAATTACTATCATATCAAAATGTAAGAGATCTTTATAAATACTCTATACATAAATCAAAAGCTTTCTGATCGAATATATTCGAAAAGATATGATTTGTTTTTTTATGTCATAATTTGGAATTTCATTCTCATTCTATCAACATCTATAATTTAGAGTAAATATTAGACATCAGATGGGCAAAATATGCATGGCGTTTAATTCAAGAGCTAAGCAAGAATTGTGGAAAAGATATTTTAGCAATGGATTAAATCTAAAATCTATATTCGAAACTAAATAAAGTTCTGGTAACGAATTTTTAAAAGCCGTGTGTTTTTTTAAAGATTTTATTAATTCAAGCACATTTTTAGCCATATAATGAAGCCCTCTTCTTGTAAAAAAGTGTCACATTCCGTAATCACACATTATTTTCTTGAAATAAAATAACTGGTTCTATGATCTTTTACAGACGTGTTTTTTAAATCTTTAAAAGAACAAATTTCATTGTGATATAACTTAGGCCACGATAAAGAGATTTTTATGCTTTGTTGAATTTCTGTTGCAATACATATAGCTTAAAAATGTAAAATAAAGAAGAAAAAGGCTTATTTTCTATCTATTAACAGAAATATTTCACGCCATTAGTAATAAAAATGTATTAATATTAAGCTAAAATTAATACAAATAAAATTTTTAATTTGACTTTTGATCTAATTGATTTTTAATACGACTTTTTAACTGCCTCAATATAAGATTCAGTTCCAAGTTGAAGTGCTCAGTGATTTCTAATCTGTTCCAGTTTAATTTTTACATCTATCTATGTACACTAGTGCTTGCAATTTAAATGGAACTTGGTACTGCAACAAACATCCCAGTATGAAGTGAGAATTGAATATACAAGCTGTTGAATAAAAGGTCAAAGAACAAGGCATTCATTTAACAGTTAGGCTTACTGTTTGCTTCTTTTACTAGTCAAGAAATCTGAAATTGTGCCGTAAAATCTCTTATTTAAAGGAAATAGTATTAATGCAAAAAAAAAAAAAAAAAAAAAAAAAAATTGAGTTTTTAAGCCATTGAACATAATAACAATAAATAGTTTCATTACCGAGTTGCATACCTGAATTCTGCATTCTGAATTTTTTCAGAATGAGGATCTTATTTAATAACCAGAAATTTTTATTAACAATTTTTTAAATTTAAGCTTTTCGTTAATTTTCGGTTCAAAGTGTTGCTCTTGTATTCTGACATCAGTTTCTTAAATGGAAATGTTGATGCAAAAATCCAACTTTATTTAGTATTCATAGCATAAAGTCTTAAGATATATAAAATTTTAATCTACGAAAGAAATAAAAATCTAGATTATTTTCAAGTTCGGAATTAAAATTTTTTATGCAAGTATAATGCAGCCTGTGTGGGTAGATCAAGTACAGGGGAATAAAAAAAAAAGTATTCACACTTTGTGAACTGTCGTAGAAAATTTATATTCCGTTTTACAAGGTTCACTTGCTGGAAATGGAAAGCTCAACATCCGATTTGAAATATAAATGAGCTTTTTCTCACAAATATGAGTACTATTAAACAATCAAATATATTTCTGAGTACGAGTTACTACTGATTCCATACATCGTACCAATGTGTCTAATGGGATTTCTGCGCACACCGCTTGAATATCATTTCAAAGTAAGTCCAAATTGTATAGTTTACGTTTGTAAACCTTTTCTTTCTCTATGTTCCATGGTAATAAAAGAAGCGGTGCAAAGTCTGGGGAACATGGAAGAAACTCGATTTGCCTCTGTTTCCTATCCACAGGTCTGACAAATTTTGATCCAGGTTTGCACGTGCTTCGCGATGATAGTGGGGTTGTGTACCATCTTTTTGGAAATAAAACTTATCATCACTCTATAATTTAAGAATGTCAGGGAATATGGAATCAACAAACATTATCACGTATTTTTTGCTTATTACATTACTTTAAAAGCGGAAAAGCTCAATAAGTCTCCTTTTAGAGAAATTCAATAATTATCATCAATAACTATCTCGCATATTAGCATTAAAATACATTTGATTTGAAATATAACTAAGAGTTCGTGTAAATTAAATTGAGAATTTTTTTTTATTTGTAATCTTTATTCAATGATTGATTCACTTTAAAAAATGCAAAAAGTCTTTTAAATATTCCTCTAAAATTAATATATTTTAGTATGTCAATAAACATGATTGAGGACAAACTATTTTGTGATTGTAAATCAATTTCATGTCCTGTAAACTGGAGAAGTTTAGTTGTAACTGAAAAAAATGATAGCATTATTTAATTATTTAACAAAACACAAAATTTATGCTTTTAATTCCCCAGGAAAAAGAATGGTACAAATGTCATGTTTGCTCTTTCTTAAATATATGCTACACGCATATTCTATTGAAAGGTTCCATGATTTCTTTTAAATTTTGATCATACTTAAAGAGAGATTTACGCTGGCTGAGAATAATTAGGTTAAAAAAAGTAAACCCTGGATAGAAATTGAATTCATGTGGTAGGAAAATAGCAATTCCTTATTTATTTAAGGATTTACTATGGATTTTTATTAATGATTTCCTTATTTATTTAATGATAAAGATTAAATTCCAATTAATGCTCATTGAAAATCCGTATTAATTTAAAATTTTTGAATAAAATAAAATTTTTGGACTATTGAATGAATTATGAAAGAATTATGTGGTGTTCATTAAAATATAATTGGCTTCTAAATAAAAGTCTTATATTTATAGAAATGAAGAAAAATAATCGAAATAATTTTTATTAAACTACCATATTACAAAAGCTGTGATGGATCAGCCAATTTTTTTTTCTTTTTTGGTACATTAATTGAATGCACACTTAAAAAGAACTGTTTCACTAAAGCTATGTTAATATGGCCTGGAAGAAAGCTTAGAATAAGATGGATTGACTGGGTTGATGTTGACATTTATAATATTATTAGATCATAAGATTATGGTAAACATAGTTCAAGATGAAATGAGATCGTCAAAAAGGTCAGGATCCGTTTTGTATTGTCGTACAGTTGATGATTACGATTAAATTTTTTTATTTTAAAATGAAATTTTAATATTAAAATAAAACAATAAATAGAAATTATTATTGTTACACAAATATATTCTTAAAAACTCCGAATAAAATTCCAGTCAAACGGAGTGAATTTCATTTCTTTTACTATCTAAAATACAACTCCAAACTTATCTTGAAAGTATAAAATTAACTTTTAAAAATATCAGTGAATTTCTCTTTAAAAGTGACTTCTTGTTAACAATCAAATGAGAAATCTTATTGACAAAAATAATAAAAAAAAATTTTACTTAATTTACAAAAAAAGTTATAATATATATTCAAGGTTTTACATATTTAGAATAACAAATTCGTGTCTCATTGACCTTAATATTGTCAAAATTAATTACAATTTGAAATTACTTAAATTATTGTGTGAACAATGTAAAAACTCATTCACTGTGAGTTTTTAAAGGTTGCTAAAATTAAAAGTTAATCAACATGCTTAATTTAAATACTGCCGAAATTAAATTTTTAGAAAAAAGGTTATTGTCATCGGGAAATAACTGACGTTTTCAAGATTTATCTATATATTAATTTATTTGTAAGATTTTTAAGCATTTTCGATTATTCATTAGAAATATTTAAGTGTTGGGTAGGTTTATACATAAATTTATACATATTTTTAAGACAAGAAATTCTCTTTTCAATTATTAATTATCAAATAAATTATATATTTTCAATTAATTATATTATTTTTAAGTTCTCTAAAATTGAATGTTTTTTTAAATCAATTTTTTTTTAACCCTAAAATATTAGTTTTTTAAAGTAAGAACATTTACTAAATTATAAGATTATATACATATTTAAGAAAAGTCTCTCATTATATACGTAAATTTCTTCTCAATAAATATATATTTTATAAATTATGATAGCATTTTATATAAATTACAATGCTATAATTGCCAATTGGTAATTTTCCTTTTTAATCTCAATTTTTTAATTTTTCTAATTGTTTTATGAAAATATATCACTTTTTATATAATTATGTTTCACCCGAATTATTAACAGAAAAGGAATGTTTAGGTTTTTGAATTTACATTTTCAAATATACACTTACTAAGGCTTAAGAAAATACGTTACAATTGAACATATTGTAATGAAATAAGTAATGTGAACGAATGTGTCTCTGGGAAATGCACAGGAGATATTACTAAAATAACTTTCTTTTTGAAAGTATTCAATGTAGTAAAAATAAGAACAATGAGCTCATTGTAAAATACATTCAGCAGTTATCTTAATTGTAAACTAGCTGGTTTTACTTATGGTCTTAATACATTTGGAGAGCACGATACATTTTCAGCCCAGCGGCAATTTCCCATTCCACTTCTTTTTCAAGGCTATTTTAATTATTGATTCAGCGTTAAGCTCTGTATTAAGAATTACGACAATGGATTCAATACGAGGAAGTTAGCTTATTTTTTCTTTCAAAACAATACAAAAAAAAATTATCCCCGACCGGTGACTTGTTAGAATGTACCCAACATTCTGAATTGCGTGGGACGAAAAGACAATTTCCTATTGTAGTCTTCCACAGAATGACTTCATCAGTAGTTTTAGACTATTAATAAGCCAAATATGCAATTCGAAGACAAAATACTTGATTTTTTTTTTCCTTTTCAAGGAAAAAAAATTGAGATATATGAGAGAACCAAGGTGATGAATAATCTAATCATTATGATAAGTATATGCTTCTAAACTGTAAAAATAGGCTTTAACATATTTATCGTTGTTTTATGTAATGGTTTTAAGAAAATGTTTCATTTTGCTGGAAAGGAATTACATTTTCAAAAATTAAATATAATAAAATATTTCATATGATCATATACATAGTGAATAATACTTCGGGATAGATTATTCAGTTCTTTGTGAGACAAAGTTATCGCGTAATATTTCTGATAAAGCATAAAAAGGAAGAATTAACAAGGACAGGAACTTATAATAATAATTATTATTATAGCTTTATAATATAATTAATATTTTTTATTCTTATTCCTGTCTTCGGCATCTCTGTCATTAGTTGACGAGAAATTGCTAATAAAGTGATGATGGAGCGTGAAAAGAATTTAAATTAATGTCCGTAAAGTTGTCTTAAAAAACATTAGAGCAATGGGCAATAAGTGAGGTGGTCATCATTCATGTCTTACTGGTGATAGTTGAAATAGATATTATTCTTATGAGAATTAAGAATTTAATTTAAATATAAGATGAATTCTTGAATTTCGTGATCATGAATTGAGACAAAGAAATTCTTCAAAACGATTAACTAAAATCTTTAGTAATGCTTTTATTTTGAATGACCTTTTACATTGATTTCATAAGTTCATGTAAAATCAATCCAAATTTAAATTTGCCACAAGTGGTTGAATCTTTTATATTAAAATTATGTTAGTCACTTCTAACAAAAATTGATTAAAAAATCCACACTCAATTAAATTTATTCTTTTTCTTTTTTATACGAAAATTGGCACTTATATCTCGTAGCTGCTAAAATTATTTGATTTATTCATGATTTTAAGATTGCAAATAGGAGTTTCAGAATTAAAAATCAAATGATGCCTAAGTCCAATATAATACGTTAATATATAATTATTTTCTGACGACCATAAAAATGTGAAGAATAATTAAAATCATGGTAGCATTTCAGTTTAGTCTTTAGATTGTTTTAATGTGAATTAAAAATTTTCAAATTAAATAGAAAACTACTTTAATTTTACTTAGAAAAGTACAAAATGCTTACATTTCCCTTTTTACAGATGCTAAAGATGATATTTAAAAAGAAAATGATACATTTTGTCTTGAATTATAATATTAAATATTCGACATGTACACGTTGAACGAAGTTCTGCTATCTTTTAAGAGAAAAAGTATACTGCCACAATTTCTTAAAATGTTATAAAAATACTTAATATGTGCAAATAATATAGAAATACTTAAAAATGTATATTTATCTTTTGTTTTTGAATATATTTATCTATCTTTTACAATGCAAGTTTCTATACTGACATTTTACTTATGAACAGCAGATGTAATTAATAACAGCATAATAATGCTGAATATTTAATGCAGATAAAAACAAAATTTTAATATTGCATGCTAATTTTTTCATTTGGAGTAGCTTTTCTTTCCTAGAATAGCAGGGTTAAAAAATAGGATATAAAAATACATTTTTTAACAATTATATATATAGATTATTTATTACATCTATCTATCTTTATGTGTGTGTTCATTATAACATTCTAATGAAGATTACTTCTAATAAAGATTTTTTAGTAATCATGAATTATCTACATTTATAAATTTTTTTCCCACAAGAAATGCATAAATGAACGCATTCTATGTGGTAAAGTTTTAGTGCGATAAAAATAGATTCATATTTTAAGTTAATCTTTTAGCACGATGTACAATATGTTGAGATTAATTTATTAACTAAGAAACATGGAAAAATTAATCTTAGAATAATTATTTATAATTTTTAGAAATAAGATGTTTTAGAATTTAGAAATAAGATGTTTTAGAATTTAGAAATAAAATGTTTTAGAATTTAGAAATAAGATGGATTCATTAATAAAAAAATACACATTTTATTTCCTCTACAAAAATTTTTGAAAATAAACAAAATGTGTGTTATATTATATGTTGATAAAATACCATTAGGCTTTTCCAATAAGTTCATAATGAATTTAAATGTTGCAATATTAAAAATATTTCAGATAAATAAAAGAGTAAATAAAATGTGGAGTTGAGAAAAGAAGTATGATTTAAGCCCACGAATCTTAACTCTATAAATAATAACCAAGTAAATTGTGATTTGTATTATTTTTATTGCTGAAATAGAACAACTGTAATTTTGGTTTCAAGGACGGAGAATCGTTCTCTCTCAGTTCATAGAATTTAAGTGCAGAACTAGTTATAGAATAGTGGAAGTTCAAAGTTCATGAAAGATTCATAAAATGAGAATATAGTTCACATGAGCATTGTCAAATACGAACCATATTAAGTTCTAGACTTTAAACTTCATTCTGTTGTAAGAGTTATCAACATAAGTAATGCTTGAATTATACAGAAGACGTAACTATTGACCTGTAACAAGAAATAGAAAATGTTTCCGATACTATTAATAAAATTAGAAGCTCTTATGAGCATGATATTTTAATGCTAATTTATGCAAATTTAATTAATAAGTTTCTATTAATAACTTAAAAGCTGAATTTAGATAATAAAAAATGAGTCAATATATTTTTTCACGTTTTTTAGTTTATAATGAATAACAACCTAGAAACCAGTGAGTAAGTAAAACAAACTCATTTGCTAATTTTTTTTAATACATACTAAAGATCAATATTTTGAGATTGTACCCTTAAGTATTTAATAATTTTTCGACATATACTCGTTGTGTGTTAAGTTTCGGGTATGTAAAATATATTATAATTGAATAATGAAAAGTATATGAAAATATATTAATATTTTTTAATATACATAAGTTAATCGGTTTCATTTGCATATTTAAAAATGTTATGAGTATTTACAATTTAAGAGTTTGCTGTAAAGGAAAAAAAATTAACTGGTTCCTCTAAGAAAGTTAAAGACTTTGCTTGGTCCAAGATTCTTAAATCTACATAAAATCTATAAAAAAAAGTTTTTCTCCTTTTACAAAGAGTAAATAAATGGAAAGTGAAATCGTGTTAACTTTCTTTAATTAAGTTCAAATATGTAATCAGATTTTCTTATCAGACAGGGATTTTTTTTGTGACACATTTTTAAAATATTAAAAGAAATTGATACTTATTTAATTCTAAAAAAAACTACACTTAATGATAAATATTCAGTTAATTCTGGCTTACCAAAAATTTGTATATTTTGGTTTCAGCTGTATTTAGCATTAAGAGAGTCCCTCTTTACTGTCCAGCATATTGGGACTCTACTTGCTTTGTATTTCTTTTCCATAATACCGATTAATTGATAAAAACGTTCACCATTCTCATCAGAGACAGCTCCAAGATTTTGAAGGAAAAAGTTTAAATGGAAATATAAAATGTGAATTTTTTTGGACACGTTATAGTTTATTCCTAGATTATTAGAAAGAAACTATACTGTCTTCTTAAGAAAAGAAGCCTTTAAAATCACTATGTTGATTACGATAAACCCATATCTGTATGCATTTATAAAGCAGACTCCAACCTTTGAGACAGGAATTTAAAAGCTCCTCCGACTATTTAGGCAAATTTAAATCCTTTGTAAATCATTAAGATTTTGTTAAGGTAAAAAGTGAAAATCTGATGAACTAGCTAAAAAAGTAGAGTCACTTCTCTCCTTTCTTTGGTCTTCAGAGTGAGCTTGGTTGGAGTTATCACCTATGGTTATAAAATCTAGACACTTTGTGGTACAAGATGCTCTTCACTATGAATCACGATCTCTTTGCAGATGCCAAATTGGATACTTTAATGTATGTTTTGTTTTGGACGTTATTCTTTAATATTTGTTACGCAAAAGTAACAGTCGGTTGAATGGCTTTTCTGCTCGCAAATCATAGGACGGAAAAACGGCATATAATGAGTGCACTTTTTCCATCCCATCAGAAGCCTAACACATGATATAAAGCATATATCTGGGGCACAGTTTTTAATAAACTCAATAGCTTTACAATTGAAGTGCAGTTTATAACATTTTTTCACTGGTGGTAGAAAGTATCATCTTTGAGATTTAAATGTCAATTATCCACAGATTATCAGAAGTTATTTGATTGATTTAAATACTTTTTTGGCATAGTAAAAAGATTATAATACTTAAAAAATAAAAACACATTAGAAATGAAAGCAGCAACCAGCACATACGTGTTGTCAGACTCACTACTACTCAATATTGACTTCTGAAATTTTCTTAATAAAACAAGAAAATACCTACATAAAAGTTTTTAAAATATGTTTTGACGTGAATATTAGTCTACTTGGCTTCAAATTACTCTGGATAAACTTATCCTTAATTTGCAAGAAGCAAAGAAAAATACAAATGACATTCATAAAAAATTATGCCTTATGAAAGGAATCTGATTATTTGGATTCAGTACGTAAAATTATATTGGAATCACTGTTTAGTTTTCCCGTGAAAAAATTATATTGACCAATATAATTATAGTCACATGGTTAACTCTGTCTTTTAAAAAATAATGTTTAAAAAATCATTAAAAATCTTCACAAAATGTAAATTTCTTTTAGTACCCAAATGATAAGATTACAAAAAGTGGTTTCATAATAAGCAGTGCATTGCATCTTAGGAGTGAAAGTTATGTTACAGATATATGCAGTAGAATAATCTTATAAGCTACTTTACTGCGCAACTAATATCATATGTTATAGAAAGCAAATAAGAATAATTTACCCTTTTTTCGTTTGTAAATGTTGTTTTTCTTCAAGGTAAGAAAATTAACCTATTAAGACTTATATAGATCTCTCATATCAAATAAAACTTCGTGTGAACGCATTATCATAATATATAAATTGACTTGCACTTAAATATATGACTATTTAATTACATGAACTGAGCTGTGAGATACCAATCGAAGTTATGTGTATTTTTACCCCCAAATCAGCATCATGAAATGCTTTGGAATGGGTACCAAATACAGATTCTGTTATAATGTGATAAGCAACAAGATCAAATATTAAAATTCATCTTGTTTCTTACCACTTCACAACAGATTAAATACAAACAATAAATAGAAATGATTTTAGAACAGTCTCCCAATTTTTCCTCATCCAGTGTGCTGAGGACTTACTTTTACATGTCATGTTGCAGATAATGATAAGATTGACGATATCGGGTTCAGTTTTAAGCACTGTTAATCTATAAGAAATGGATGTTGCTTTCTGCTTTTTACAGGCACATATGCTAGACTAATGGTAGAGAATTTCTTTTCTTTTTCCCTCCTTAAAGTAACTTTGACATTTTCTGTGGATATTCAGAAAGTTTTGTTGATGTTCAAATGTCTTATCTGATTTTATGTACATAATTTTCTGTCCTATTTTGGAATAATTGCATATTATTGTAATAAAAATAGTATAAAATAACATGTTTTTCAAATATTGGAACAATTTAAGCACGAGTAAATAGTAAGGCATCTATAAATTTACAACCACAATTCAGAGCCATTACTTAAATTCAGTATTTATCTATTTCAGAGTTGTTGACTTTGGTTTTGATTTAATCTGATACCAAATATCTATATATAGCAAATAAAAAGCTTTTTTATTATACATTTTGCAACCAGAAGGAATTTTTATGTTGATAGTTCTATTCAAACCGTTTTTCTGCACGATGATAAAAAAAGTTTTTTTATAAGCAGGTTGAATCTAAAAAAATAAGCAAATTTCTCATGAGGTGATCGGGACTTATATGGATAATCATCATCGAATGAACGGGTGCAACGCAAATAACGAATCGCGCTAGCCGGAATTGTAAATGGCATAAAAAGATTGATCATTACACTCAGTTGCTTTTCTACTTTGGTTTGCCTGGTGGATGATTACAATGCATGAAGTGAAGTGCATGTTTTTTTTACTTGCTCTAGTGGTGATTACATAGTATTAGATTGGAAGTTATACTTTTAAAATTTGGTCACTTTTAATTTGACTTTAATCAGTTATAAGTTTGGTAAAGAATAAAAATTAGTTTTTGAATTATTAAACTATAATTATTAATTTTAGAAGCTGATAATATCAGATTAAATACAAACATTGACTTTTTGTATTTTGTATATTTGTACAATAAAATACTGCAGAGCATTATCATAGCAAAAAGTTTAAACTACACATTTGTTATGCTAAAATTAATGTTGTAAAGTTTTTGCTAAAAATAATTTTAGAAGTAATTTAAGCTGTTAGTTGTTTTTCTAAAAAAGAAGTGAACTTTCGTTATTAAAAATGAGTCGATAAGAAAAGGTCCTAAATAATTTTTCAATTTATTTTTATAAATTTATGTTATAATTGTAGAAGATGAATTGAAACATCGGTTTGCCACACTATCGTCCTGTCCTCCTTTTAAATTCACGTGATGACTAATGTTTATTTGACAGGAATTTTTCAAGTTTCCAACAAATACATGTAAAAT
The DNA here is from genome assembly GCA_026290005.1 of Latrodectus geometricus. NCBI lineage: Eukaryota > Metazoa > Arthropoda > Arachnida > Araneae > Theridiidae > Latrodectus > Latrodectus geometricus. The sequence continues at coordinate 433,691 of JAPDSC010131132.1, read as the reverse complement.
ATTAAAGGAAAAAGTTTTGTATTAAGATAAAGCTTTTATAAGAAGTTTGGATTATTCCTGAAGGTCTGATAAGTCTACAAAGTAAAAAAATTACTATTTATTTAAATTTGTTTCATTTGACATAAGAAATAAGACAATAAGAATTTAGCTTAAAATTTTCCTTCTCTTCGCGTATTCTTCATAAATATTTTCGGAGAAGAGATGGAATAGATAATTCACATTTAGAAAGTGCCTATGGAAATGAAACAATAGTATACTATTTCCCTAATTTTAATTCTTAAAACTTCTCTGCAGACTTTTTCAAAATCAATTTTAGGAATTCTAAACAACTATTACCAAAATTTACTACAAGTGGATTTTAATGCTTACATTCAAATATAAAATAATTAGAGGAAATTATAAAATAACATAAAGTTTATATAAAGTGGTTGAATGAAGGGACTAATTTGATGATAAATTAAGGTGTTGCTTACTAACATAATTGCGCACATTTCATATGATGTGAGAGAAGGTAAAAAATTAATAGTAAATAATAGGTAAAGGTTAAAAAGCTTAAAAATGCTCAGTAATAGATATACTTAGCAGAAAAGAGGAGCCTCGGACTGTATCTTAAGGTTGACGGAATTTTTTAAATACTACCCCCCCCCCCCATCACCAGGTCCATGTAATTTTGAGCCACGGTCAGGGACGATCTGAGCTGGTATCCTCTTCTTTACATCCACACCATACTAGCGGAAGGGCTTTGGATGTCGCAGATTAACAAGGACACGTCTCCAACCCAAAAAGCTCCAGTAACTCAATGAGGAAAAATATGGTCAACCTCTCAATCAATATCTGAGGCAACTTTGCTGATCTTAACGGGAAGCGGAGAGAAACTACTGGGCCACTGGAGCTTCGGTTCAGTAACACTGAACTTTCAGCAATTCATTGAAAACGATGACACTGTATAACAGGATTTAGATGAAGTTGCGTTCTTGATAAAATGCTATGTAGCCAAAAAGTTAATAGCATGATTCTTATGACTTTATTCGAGATCGCGATATTGGAAGTTGAAAATGCTCCGAAGTGTGACTAATATAATAGAAGAAATCAAACTGACCATAAAATAGTTTTAGAGCATTTTAAATGACAGAAACAACTATTCAATTGTTCAGTTAGTAACTGTTCAAAAGTGTATATTGATGAATGACGGTTTTACATGTCCTATTAGAAAAAGGAAACAGTTTGTAGCGTATCATTCTCGAAATTCACCAGGAAAGAGAATAAAAAATGCAATCATCTCTATTCTTCAAATGTGATTTTTTCGGAAGAGGTGAATTTCTCTTATAAAGCGATTTCATATACTTTGTAGTAAATTGAAATCCATAATTTTCAAAGCAGGGTGTTGTGGATTCAAACTTCAGCCTTGAATATTCCTAATCTGTATATTTTATCATCCAGAGTGTACCACAGAGCATTTAATGAATAAAGATACTTAATGCTCAGGATGAGTTGCAGGATTCCTAGGGTCTATATCTTAATGAAAATTTTTAGTACTTTTTCTGAAGGCACTTTGTCTCACGTCAAAGAACCCCCAAAACGACTACGCTGTTGTTATGTTGGACACAAAGCAACGTTTCCATAGCTTATCACCAATCCATCCTCAATGTATAAAAATACAGAATATCGTGTGTTGTAGACAAGGTAAGAACTTGGAAGAGACTGTATACATTATGCTATACATGGGTAGCATGAAAGTGATGTGCTGTATACAGTTATTTTCTGACATATATTTTTCTGTTTGATGTAACAATTTTAAAAAAGTGTTTTTGTATCATTCTGAATCCTATTTTGGAGTGGTTTTGTTCACTTATTCCTTATTTTATTTTTCTTAGAATATTATATGATACAGAAAATTTTTTCTAGAACTTTTTATTATTGCTGTATTTACAAGAAATATGTCTTGTTCTTTATTTTTGATAGCCCTAGTGTATTTTACAGTAATCTCTTCAGTTAAACCAAATATTAACGTAAGCAAGTGATAGTAATTATATTGAAATATTGTATTAGTAAATAAGACACTTAAAGATTTGTTTCGTTTTAAATTATATAAATGCATAGCATTCATTCGAAAGGTGATGAAAAAAATTTTTAAATTAATTATAATGCCTTTTCTGTATCTGTAAGCAGAAGCAATTTAGAAGAGTTACAAATTTTTAAGAAAGTAATTATGCCTAGAATAATTACTACACGGTGAAAGTTGCAATTATTTAGAATATTCGAATTAATCCCTTCAATTTCAAAGACGCTCATTAATGTCTTCACATACATTCTATCTTTTCAGTAATGCATGGTTTAAGAAAAATAATGGCTAGTTTTCCTCATAAACTGCATAACTTGTGAATAATAATTATAAGTTAACACCTGCTGCTTATTACCTTCAATGTTAAATAATGTGTAAACTTGTAATTACTGTATGAGTCTGAATAAGGTCACATGGGCGTTTATTACTGCGACGCCCTCATTTAGCAGCAAAAAATGAACATAAACAGACGTATATTCTAATATTCTAGCTTACCATTAAACAATGCTAGAAGTATAAGCGGAGAAAAGATTCTGAGTCTGTAAATATATACCGCCCTGCCATTTATTTCATAAAAACTCTCTCGGTGTGCATTGCAAAAAGATGAAAAATGTTCTTTTTCACCAGAGTACCCCTTTTCCCCTACAATTTTCTGATATAATCGTTCAGTTGTCACGACTGTTGATATTTTAGCAACTTCATAAGCCGCCATTTTCGTGATAATAGCATCAGCAACTACTTATTAACTGGAGAATAAAAGCTTCACTTCTTACACTCTGCCCTCACATGGCGAAACATTCGTCTCTATTTGTGTTGTATTACACAACACTAAGATCTATATTAGAACCTTGAGCCCATTTTAGATCAAATCAGATTTTTTGAAATGTTCAAAATTTCTCAACTTAATGAATTTTCTTCAAATATTTAGCCGTAGTCATAATTATCATCTCGTATTTCTGAAAATTACTTGGCAAGAGATATGTGTGATAAGTTGTTTTAAAAATATAGGACAATAGTTATATTTTCAGCAGTAAGTTTTCCCTTATTATAAGTGATTTATAAAACTTAGAATAGAATAAAACTAATAAAATGTGTTTTTAATCATTTTTTTTAAAGAATGTCTATTATCGTCCGTTATGATAATTTCGTGTTTGCAATTCCATACTTTTCTCTTAGATTTTTATCATTTTTACAATTCTAGTCAACTTGTAATTTTCAATTATTCCTACTTCTTAGCATACCAATTAAAACCTGTTAAAGTATTTTTGTTGCCAGTAAAAATCAACTGTTAAATGTTAATAAGACAGTTATTTCAAATCTCTTCTTCCCTTGCCAGCGGAAAATAATTCAGTAAACCTGTTCTATTTTGTGATACAATTAAAAAATATATTTAAGAAATTGGTCATAATATAAGTTATTATATCATAAAATACTATAAATCTAAGTTCCAAATACTAGAACTCTACTAAAAAATATTAGAAATTGATTTCTAATATTTTCGTATTCGAGTTCTTGTATTTGGAATTTAGATTTCTAGTATTTCCAAATACAAAAAATCTACTAAAAATCAAAGTAGCTTTAAGTGTTAGTAGTGAGAGCTATTTCAAATCCCTTCTTCACTTGCCAGCAAGACAGTAATTATATAAATTTGTTCCATTTTGTGATACAATATAAAAGGATATATTTAAGCAGTTCGTGGTAAAGTAGGTTATTACATCGTAAAATACTAGGAATATAAGTTCCAAGAGATGTAAAGACTGATGGATGTGAAACATACGAAATATTATGAAGGAAAAACATGTTCTAAAATAAACTAAGATTATACATAAATTCAAATAATGATTATATAATATGAACTGATAATAAAATATTTCAAAATTTCTTAAGCTTGTGTGTGTTTTTACTAACCCAAGAAACAAAAAATAGGTATGTTCTAAATGTTAATTTTAAATAGAAATAATGTATGTCAATGAAAATGTTAATTGAAGATTATCGCCCTTACATTGTAAGGGCGATAATGTAAATATCGCCCTTACATGACTAATGTAATATTTAATTATAATATGTATAATATAATATTTACATATGACTAATGTAAATATAATATTAGTCAAAATAAAGACAATAATATGTATTAAATAATGTAAAAAAAGTTATTTGAATTTTATTATCTTTATATTGAGTTAAGTGAAGATTAGTGTCACACTATAATGTTTATCCTAATGAATTCAATACGTTGCTTATGGACTTTCTATAAAACTTCAGATAAAATATATAATTGATAGATGAGTATATTAATCAGAGTATGACATAAAATATCTACGTGAAAATAAATACTTAAGAAGACTGTAATTTATTAATAATGAAATAAAGTCAGATTTTCCAGAAAAATATTAATAAATTTGGAATCTAATAAATGCTAATTGTCCGATAATAATTTTAGATTTAAGTTTCTTGTTCTAGCAGTAATGCCTCACAGAACGCAATAAAAATCAGGCTATCATCTCATTATAACAGTGAATGACTTGCGAGATAGGAGCTATGAGTGAGATGAGTTGTTTTCAAAATATAAGATAATGGTTGTATTTTGAACCATTTTAATGAATAACCATAACGAATGAAATATTCCATTGATATAATTACTCTTAAAAAAAAGTAAAACAAACTGTGATACAATCTTCTTCTTCTTCTTCTTTTTTTTTTTTTTTTTTTTTTTTTTTTCAGGGAAGTGTTTAATGATTTGTCTTTTATGGTGGTTTTGTGTTTGCATTCTTATACTGCTCTCAATTTTTTTATGTTTACGATTCTAATACTTCTTTAATAATTTCTATTTCTCAGCATACCAATTGAAACTTATTAAAATATTGTTTCCTACATGTATTGGTACATCCTAAATGTATTGATATTTTATTAAGCACCATGAGCTTTATGAGACCAATGAGCTTTAAAAAGCGCATTTCCTCTTTAATGGAATATGGAGGGAAATAGTTTGATGCACCTTATATCCCGTCATTTAATTTTGATACACTTATTTTTAGTTTTAGAAATATAAAATACTCAATCGTTATTTATTTTTGTTTCGATAATTTGGAAATGAATCTTCTCGTTTTTCAGTGTGGCTATTCAAATTAATTAGAGGACAAACCTGTATTTTTGAATTATTTCTAAAAATAGCTGAAACTGAATTTGATCACTTCCTTTATAAGTTTTATTCTAGTTCAAAAGAAAATATTTAGCAAAAATCAGAACGAAACAAGTTTAAGTTATTGAAAAACTCGTTGAAATATTTCCTCAGGAATCGAAAAATATACTTGTACACTGATTGAATTAAATTATCTCAGTGAATAAAAGATTCGATTGAATCGAGTGAAAAATGGAATAAAACTACGCAGAATAATTTATTTTTATCTGTAGTAATATATTGCTTTTTCTCCAGACATTAATAAGTGGGTATAACAGATTAATTGCCATATTTATTCATGCTTTATTTGGAAGAATTTAAATAGAAAAAAGAAATTAAATTTGCTCCTAGCATTTAATTATTATTTATATAAAATTATAATTCGCTTAAATTAAAAATTTTTACTGGTCATAATAGAATTAATTTTAAAATGATTTTAAATAACATAACAAATAAACACTTATCAATTTAAACTCTTATATGCTAAACATAAATACAATCTCAGTAAACAGAATTACATAAACTTAAGTAGCTTAAAACTAAAAAAGAAACATATATTATTTAAGATAAAACTTACAAGAATAATAATATGTAAAATGATATCGAGACTGAGTTTTACTTTTTATTTAAACATTCATAATTCAAGGAAACAATCATGTAAAAAAGGAAAAATTAATTTATAGTTTAGAAAAATCAAATTTCTAATAAAATCTTGACAGTCCATATTTATGTGTTTTATGTGTATTTACTTATTTATTATCTTTTTATAAATAAAAAGTAGGAAACGAATTATATCGTTTCATAAAATTTATTTCATAGCCAAAAGGAAGAAACTTTCCTTGGCATTATTCAAAGTAATAACGAAGTTAATTGTTTCGCATAGTCATAACATATTACGATTTCTGAGTATTCAACCCCTCACCCCCTAGTTCTTCAGCTTGCTTTTATATTTAATCTCTTTTCCAAAAAGCTCTTTAGATTTTTTCTTCCCCTGGATTATGTCATCCAATTTTATGTGCTTATCAAAGCGTATCGGGAAGAAGCGGTTTCTTGATTTTTACGACTGCTCCAAGAGTGGTCTGCAAAGGAAAGTTTACTATTTTTGCACACAATTTCCCCTTCTACCACTCTGGGCATCTTGATAGCAAAGTTTATAGCAAAACCCTAAACTTCTTGCAATAAACTGGAAGTGAGGCAAGGAAAAGGGCTATATACAATTTTTAGATTCATTAAAGACAACCATTTGTTTATATATATATATATATATATATATATATATATATATATATATATATATATATATATAAGTTAAGTTCCCATGTAGAAAAAATTGATCTTGAATGTCTAACAAACAAAATAAATAGAAACAATTTTATAAAAACAAAAAATTCAATTTAATATAAAAAAAAATTTCTTATAATAAATATTCAGATTTTTCATGGAGAAATCAACAATAAATTTCTGAAAAAGTCTTACGTTGCATAAATAAAAAAATTCTACAATTCAATAATTTACTATTAAATCATCATTTTAAAAGAAGAATACCTATAAAAAGTAACTATGATCATAAATTTTAGAAATTGAGTTTTAAGCTAAGAAACAACTGTTATTCAATTTTCCTGAAAAGTATTATCTATTTTTAAATTTTACTCGTAATTTTGTTCATGCTTCCTAATATGGATACACTTAATATTCTTATCTTAAAACCCAGTTTCTAAAATGTACATGAACATATTTATTTTTTTACAAATATTTTATTTTTAAAATGATGAGCTAATTGTAATTTATTAATTAGTAGAATTTCTTTTATTTATGCCAGAAGTTTAATATTTTTATAAAATTTTACTTTTGATATCTGCGGGAAAAATCTTAATTATAAGGATAATTTGTTATACCAAATTGCTTTTATAAAATCTGAATTGTAAGTAAGTTATATATACACCTATTCATTTTGCTTGCTAGTCATTCAATGATCACTTTTTGCTAATTAAAACTTATTACACTAGAACCTTCAACTTAAAAAGGATTCTAAACTGCAACAAGTGTTTAAGCCTTAGTTGGGATTCAAACCCACAAGCTAACCATTCGGCTGAAATGGTTCTATTCAATGAGTCTATTTAAACTTTTATACATTGTGTTGAAGATATACAGCAAATTTTTAAAAACAAGCTATATAAAATATTATTGAGAACTTCAGTATAAATGAGATTACAGTATCAATTTATTTGGTTTACAAAATCATAATCTTAAACTTCTTTTTGAAAAAACTAATTTTTTTCTGTTAATTTCTCTGATAAAGTAGTAAGAATTGTTCTCAAAACTTGGATATTTTATTTTAAATTTAGATTTATGGAATAAGCACCGTTGTTTCTATTTCGATTCCAATTTAAAAACTTATGTTGATTTTTATTGCTAATCTAAAAATATTTTGCAGGAAAAAGTTGATCTAATGATAAAATGCCACATATAATATTAAAATTTAAAACTTTTCCAAGCGCACGAAGTTGATTATTTGAGATTTTAATAGTTTTAAAATACTAGTTAAAGCACTATCCCCATTCAAAAGTTCAAATGAAGATATAAATTGCTTTCAAAAATGTTCTACGCGTTGAATAAACTAAGTATTTTGGTATTTACATTGGTAGTTTATCATATTTTGCATTAAATAAAAACTTTTTTCGAATATTATTGGTAGTTTCTTATTGCCGTTTTGAGATTTTAATTAAAGAAACTATATTCATAAATAGAAATTAAATTCAAATTTGCGTATATTTAGACTTCATTATAGTTTCCGGTTGAAGGCTTGAAGTTCTCGTTCGATAAAAAAAAATATCAGCTTTAAAATTTAAAAAATATATAAATTAAAATTGCTCAGTGTTTTTAACATTTACTGTAATTTATATTGCATGCCTCGAGAAAAGCTGCTATAAAAAATATTTAATTGACAATATTGTATTAAAACAGTTTTATAACATTTTAAAACTAATCAACATAGCATAAGAAAAGTGAGTTAGGGAAATAATGAAAATGAAAGAAGTTATTTAAAATCATGCTGAAAGAAATTACATATTAAGATCGCATAATGAAAGCTGAATTAATTTTGAGATATGAAATTATAAGTTAATTTAGAATTAAATCTATATAAATCATAAGCATCAAGTCATAAAATTATAAAATAATGTTGTTAAATTCATACTGTGGAAATATAAGCTCCTTCGAATAAATAATACTTTTAAATATTGTGTAATATAGATAAAAAAAATTGCAAAATAAACAATTATTTTGTTTACGCTTAGAATTTCAAATTTTACTTTACGTGAATTATTTTTTTGATCGTGTAGTATATAACATTTTATTAAGAAAATAATTAGTAATAATATAATTAATAAAAAAATAATTAGTTTTTATTTAAGAAAGTATAGAGAGTATTAAAATAGCAATAACAACTTGGGTCATTAGGCTCTATTTCCATAAAAGAATATGATTTGAATATTTATGCCGTGTGCAAATATAATTTTAACCTCTGACAGTGAAAGGCATTTGCCCTTCCCTAATTACGTCTTGTACGTGGCAGCTCGTTCCTCTCATCACTCAGTCGCGATGAAAATTTGAATAACGGCTCGTCTGGTGTGGTTGAAGGTCGAATGGCATTGTTGAAAACCTTGTCAAAACAACTTCCACAGATAAATGATGTTGATGTGTGTGTGTGCATATTTATATTCACCTAAAGTGAGAAAGAAAGGAATAAACATTTCAATAAAGCCGATGTCTTAATGGAATTTTGTCTTCTTCTAAAACACCTTTGCGTTGTTTTATATGGTCGCTTATTTTGGAGATTGTCTCTTATGTCGATGAATACATCTACAATAAATTTTCTACAAAATACCGAAAATTTTACTTGCATTACAATTAAAGTAAATTATTTATTTTGAGAGTATTTTAATATATATAAATAAGTTAAAAACATAAAGTAAACTGAATGTAGCAATGAAATGTTATGCAATTTCATGCAATATAAATGAGCTCAACGTTGCAATATTCTTGTTTATCAGCTGAATATTTCAAGGTAATGAATATTAGATGAATTTTAACAACTATATTGAAACAACATAGGCTAAATGTTTCAATATTCACTTACATTAAAATACTCTTTTTTAAAATGATATTTTTGCACTTATCGTGTAAATTTAGAAATTGGTAGAAAATTTATTGTAGTAATATCTGAATAAAAGACTGTATGAAGAATAAATAACCATATTAAAAAATCCAAAAGGAGTTCATGTGTTTTGGATAAAATTTATGTAAATATTTATTCTTTTTTAGCTCATTAAGAGCATTATTTTGATGAATTTTCTGCAATTGCTCCAAAATTCACATACTATCATTACAAAAATAACTTATTTAACATTAAAGTATTTTAATATGCATGAATACTCCCATGTACAGTTTATTAATGTTCTAATATAGAGCTTGTTTTGTGACATTTGTTTTTTAGCTTATTTATATAAAAACAAAATTAAGTATACACTTAAAGAACATAAATTATCAAATCCCCTTTTATTTCAGTATGAGATATTTATAACATTTTAATTTTTGTAAAATTCAGTTAAATACGTTGTGACCTAAATAAATTCTGTAATTCATATCTAATATAATATACAGACAAAATTAACCTTTTAGAGAATTATTTTAAATTTAATATTTTGTTTCAGGAAACATTGAACAGGTTTTTGTTTTAAAATATTTAGCTTTTGTGCAGACTGAGATTCCTTATGATCATGTACATTTAAAGTTTGTGTTTTGTCAAAAAGTTATTTTGAATTAAAGCATTTCAATGAGAAAGTTTAAATTATTCTATTTTAGATTTCCATGTGTGCGATCTCAATCAAATCTTGTATTTCCTCATTTCCTTTGTTGATACCTATATATATATATATATATATATAT
>JAPDSC010131132.1:406603-422667 GCA_026290005.1 Latrodectus geometricus | reverse complement strand
ATATATATATATATATATATATATATATATGAGATGTAAAAGGAGAAAAGGAGTCAGCTTGTTTTCATTACGTTCAGTGTTTTCGCTTCATATCATTTGGAAACTGAAAGTTCACTTATTCTTCTGATAAAGTTAAATGTTCAGAAATCATAAATTTAAAACTAGAAATCTGATGAAGATGAAAAACACATAACTTAAAAAGTAAAATCAATGCACGAATAGATTTTAAAAGTTAATAACATAAAATTTAATTCCGTTATAAACTGGCATGAAAAATATTACTGTAATATAAAATACTCTCACAGTATTCTAAATAGAAAACTTTCTATTTCTCTTTTAAGGAAAACCACATTTGTCATTTAGAATTGTGTTCTTCAGGCATCTCAGAACGTAATAGCAGATGAGTAATTTGGAACTCTCTGGCGTGATAAGTCTCTTAGAAAGGTGCTAACGCGCACATAAAACATATCCATGTACGCCTCCGGGGGTGTTCCCACGCGACTGCAAGTAAAAGAAAACCTCACAAACTTGAGTCACTGGGGTTAAGTCCTCCGTTTAAATTTTTGACATTAATCCGACAGCTGTTCCAGTGGATGAGGAAAGGACAGAAAAAAAGCCATTCAGAAAAATCCCTTAAATGTCTTCCCCTGCTCGCAACACCTTTGGGACGAAGGAAGGGAGGTTGATTCTAACCTTTGACCCTCCAGGAAGAAGATGAGGAAGATAGAGTGACTAAAGTTTTCTTTCACCCCTCTTTTTGTGGCCAAGATAATGGAATGTTTTCCAAATTATATCGGCCAGGACGCGGGAGGTGTCACTCAGGGTAGTCAGCTATTCCCGAGTCAAATTGGAAGAGTATTAAGAAATATAAATGAGTAAAGGACTATATCGACAGAGAAGTAGTCAATGATAATATTTTGAGTATTCTGCTACTTCATAATTCGAAAATTAACGAGTAACTAAATTTAATTGTGTGAGAACAGAATAAAAAAATAATTTATTAATAATTTTTTACCTTACTTAATTCAATTGAAATTTATTATTATTCATATATATGCATATTTGTTTAATAGCTTATGATTGCTTTGGTTTTGTGATTATCAAAGTTTTTCAGGAATTTTAATAGCTATAAAACCAAAATGTTTAGCTTTATATTTGCTGATTCACGAATTTACGTGAACTGATATGCATACAGTCTCTTGTTTAATTATCATTTCACATTATTATTAATTTTTTACTTTGTGGTGTTGGACCTTTTTTAGGACACATTATCATCAATTTCATTAACACGATCACATTAACACGATCAATTAACACAATCACATTATCATGTATTACTTTTGTTTTATAGTCTCACATTGCAATTTCATACTTTTTCATAATTATTAAGAATTAAACTCACCATGGTGGAAAAGTAAGATCATATTCTTAGAGTGGAAAATTCTGGGTTTGAGTCTGGACAGGGACTGAAAAATCAATGACTATTTTATTGAAATAATTTTCAACACAGCAATCCCTTGAGTGCATAAATCATGGTGCTTGATAGAAAATCGAAATGCTCGAATACATACCTCAATCCTATGATTGCAACAAAAAAGAGGATAACGTAAATCTGAATTCCTATTGATTTATAACTATGCTTTCCATGTATCAATGACAAAAATTAAAAAAGGGTTCAGTTCAAATTATTTAGCATAGAGCGCGACCATAAAGAGCAGTAATTTGCATATTTACAAAAAAATACCTTACAAAAAAAATAACAATTAAGGAATAATTTTCCAATCAACAAATATTTGAGTATGTAGGTTTTCATATTTGGTACTCTTGATATCTGAAGTGTGTTTGATGGGGGACATGTCAGATTAAGAGGCAAGTCATGGCAAAATGTCAGTATTATGTTGACAATTAATGTAACAGCAATATGATGTCTTGATGAAAAATAGTTGCTGAGAAATATTGAAATATTTTTGCCGTGTGAATGGCTGATTAACTATTTAATATAACGATAGCTTGTTGACGTTCAAGATCGGAGGAATGTATGATTCCTGTATGACACAATGAGCCTCACATCATTGTTGTACTAGTAATCACATGAATTCCGAGAAGTTTTAATGCAAATATCCGAGGAATGTATGATTCCTGTATGACACAATGAGCCTCATATCATTATTGTACTAGTAATCACATGAATTCCGAGTTTTAATACAAATATTTAATAATTAGAAATTTTGTTAAATTTATTAAATGTGTGTGTGTTATAAGGCTCAAACATTTCATTGTTAGTCAAATAATTATCAAATTGATTATTGCAAAATTTTTGTTTACATGTATTTAACATATTCAACTTCAAAATAAATTCATTAAAACATTAAAAGCTTAAGCTCTTTAAGAAATTATTAAAAGTAAATTTTGTGAGAACGGTTGATAAAAAGTTTTTTTAGAAATTGACAGAAATTAGATTTTTTATTGATGTTCTCAAATTTTAAGAATTTCTTCCAGAATTTTTTTGTGACACAAGTAAGAAGATTGAAGAATTCAAATAAATATTCTCTAGATAAAGGCTCTGGGGTTAAAGCAAGTAATAAAAATATTTTTCATTAAAATTAATGATATCAAAAATTTTTGAATTACCTCTATCATATTATATTACGAAAAGAACTTCCTTTTTGTGATAGCATATCTCATAAGTTTAGTTTTTCAAGTCTTGTAAAGTAATATTAATTCTAAAGAACGAGCAGCACTAACAATAATTCCTGGAATAATCTTTTACTCTCTTCTGCAGTGAGGAGTTATTTCTAGAATATAATCCGCGCTTATTCTACAGAAATCTACCAAACGAAAGGCGTAATCCCGAGTGGAGTGCAAACGATAAATTCAGAACACAATTCGTTTGCACGTACCCAAAAAAAGGCATCAGATGTCAAGTCTATAAATTGTCCATCATGGCAAGAAGCTCCCAGAAGCAATGAATAGAAGCTAAATGAAAATCGATCGTAAAGTTTTCATTCTACACAATAGCCTGGAAGATGATCTCATGTCTTGCTAAGTATGAAATTCGAGACGACATGGTGAGAAGGAAAAATTCTATTACGAATTCTAATCCGTTGATAACTAGCTGTGATGTAATATTTAATTCATGAATAAAAGATAAAATGTAAAAGGCGACGAGCAATTGCTTAGAATTCTAATGAACCCTAGAAGGATTACAACAATATCTCTCCGCACACAGAATGTTATATCATTTATTATATAGAATTTAGACAACAACATTTACATTTCTCTGAAAGCTGGGTTGATTTGTGGTTTTAGTTCATATATTCTATTACAGCCGTTCATTAGATGGTAATGAATATTAAAAATTAAAAATGTTCTTATAGGTCCTAAGGGTATGTTACATTAATTAAAGCACGTCTCAAAACACAAGTTAAGACCAGTAGCAAAGCTGATTGAGGAGTGATTATTATTCTCATTTATCAAAGTTAATTAGAAATGATAACATGATGCTTATTAAGGATTTGTAATGATGGTATCAAAGGGCAACTTATTTCAGTACCTGTAATAATTAATTTACATAAAGATAAGAAATAATATATTTTGAGACGACGACAATAACTGATAATTTAAATAGTAATTACTTAAAATAATGGTAGAAGAATTGTTGCTTTTGTGATAAGAAATACTATTTATGATAATATAAAATTTTATGATAGTGAATGAATATTTTTATGTCATTTATCATTCATTTAAAGTATTTAATTACTGTTTGATATAGAATGCAATTATTTAATCAATTAGAAAATAAATAACATATTTTCATACAGGTGAAGCCCAAAAAAAGAATTATTAAAGATTGTGAAAAACAAATTGTTCTGCGTATGGGGAAACGAAAAAGTGTTATCCAATGAAATATAAATTCCTTAGTATTTGTTCATTAAGATTTTAAAAACTTTTAACTGCGAAATCACTTTTTCTGACTTAATAGCAATATCTTGTAAATAATTATTGCGTAAAATATGTAATTAAGAAACTCAAGTAGCGGGTTTTAACTAATTACAGCAGTAATACAAACTTTTTACGATTAAACATTTTTAGGATTGGTTAGAGATATTGACTGATTGGCATTAATTACAGAATATAAAAAGTTTAAAAATCATTTGAGAAAGTCCGTTCCTCCACCAATATATTTTCGTCCTTTATGTTTTAAAACACAGAATTTTTTATTCATTGAGTTTCTTAGTACATCATTAAAATATAAACAATAGATTTTTTCTTGTTAATTTATTAATAAGCATAAGAGATTTTGGTATTTCTTCTTATATCAAAATATGATAGTTTATGGTTTTTTTAATTCATTGCATTTCCCTTTCAATTTCAATAGAAATTATCATAATGAGATCATTTGGCAATTTATATGGAAATGAAAATTTGATGACAAAAATTTACTTGTGGAAAACTTTCCAATCTTCATTTTAAAGTGCACTTCCTATAGAGAGCATGTACTCGTTAAATTAGCTCATTTTTTTTCACACGCATATCGTTTTCATACAGGTACATATTTATCGTACCCAAATATCTGACAGATAATTTTTGTGATTTTAAGACTCATAGAAGATATTCGTAAATTAACGCTATATTTAGATTGGAATAATTCCAAAATTCAATATTCTTGTGTTTTTTGCATAGTTGCCAATAAAGATTTACATGAATGTTAATTATTCAATAAATATTAACAGTCTTCCACTTCAAATGAAGCGAAACATTTTGAAGTTGAAAAGCATTTTTCTAAAAACAAATATTCAACAGCCAGAAATAAATCTATAGAACATATCAATACGACATTTCATTTTATACAGGGGAAATGCTTAAGTTTTTAAAAAGCAATACAAGAGATAAATTCTTACCAAGAAAATGCATTTTGATGCTTCTTAAAATATTCTTTTGCAACATCTGTGCTTCTTTTGCTTCAGAATAAACCATTTATCGAAACAGTCATACCACTTTAAAAACAATATAGTAGAAGCAAGGGATTGTTAAAATGTTGACCATGCAAATTATTTTTTATGAATAGGAACACATACTTATTAGCTGCTAATTCCGGTGAATAAGGGCAATTATTTATTAATTCCATATTTTCGATGTTTAAATAATCCGTAATTAACAAAGTAGTGTGTAAATTGTCTCGAAAAGTTTTGAAAAAAAAATCCTTGCTGATGTGAGTGAAAATGGTGTCTGAAGACTTCGGCATAATTTTGAACTATACAAATTATTTAAAGATGTAGATGTATCATTAAATTTATTAATATTAATTTGAGAAATACATATAAATTTATCGTTAAAATTTCAAATTTTCACTCATAAGCCTTTAAAAACTAGAAAAAGTGGTAGGTTTTGGTTGAGATAGACAGATTGTGTAGAGGGAGATTTTAAGATCTTAAAAGTAAATAATTTATGATTAACTTTCAAAAATCAATCGGAATAACAGAAAGTTCTTGGGAATGCCTTGTCTCATCAGGGGCTGTCGTGTCAATAGAAGAATAAGAATATGCGTAAATTGTCTTTGTTTCGAAGTAGAATGATCTGAAAATTTGTTTTTTTCACATGTCTGACTACTTTCAACAGGAAATTGTAGTTCACCAAAAAGCACTTATTGCTTTACGACTCTATAAAAGGGCGATTGAAATATAATCAGATTTAACATAAAAAGAGGCAACTCAAGCTTGATCGAACAAATTTGATTGAGTTACGTTCATTCGGTTAACACCTAAACAGTCGATTGTTGCTTTCTTTTCAGTAGGAATGAATGCAGAACATTTCATGCAATGTTACATACATATTTTGATTTACTTTAATTGATTTTTTTTATTCAACTGGCACCAAAATATTCTATTGTCCTTTGTAACTAAAAGAAATAGTGATTGATTCATAAAGGAGCACTGTTTTAAATGACCATGTAAAATGAATGCACGAGAATCCTTAAAATGCTTAAAGATGTGATTCAATTCCTTTATATGTCATGTAACAAACAAAAGCGATAAGTCTTCTCAAACGTTAATATGTTCAGGATATTTTAATCGATGCTGTGGAACTTCGTTAATGATATTCTTAAGATTCTTAAGACCGTACTAATATTCTGAAAGCCAGTTTCAAATCGGTTTCGTAGGTGGTCGTTAGTGGAAATCAAATGTAAGTTTCATTTCATTATTACATTGTTTCAGGTCAAATTACATGGAAGTTCATAAAAATATCATGGCTCTGCATATATTCGTCACAAATTCTGATTTTTCAAATCTTAATAGACAAAATTTTACATTATTTGATAATCTGAAATATAGAAAACCTTGCAACGGTTTGAATTTTCTTAAAAAATTGTTCACACAAAATCATCAACTCAGAAAGTAAATGGGATTTTTTTTCTTTTTGCTAGGTTTTATAAATCTATGTAATGTTCTTTGTATATTAAATAACAATAAATAATAATAAAAATAAGAATTAAAACATGCATTTATAGTGCATAACTATTTAGTTCTTTCCTTCGAAGAAATGTAAAATCTAAAAATTTCACATCATGATCTAAGAAAAAGTATAATTCAACAAAAAAAATGTTTTAGTACATTCCTTTACATTTTTAGGAATGTAAAATCTTTATGAATAACTCTAATTTAATTAAAAAAATTTCTCTCTTCTAAATGATGCATAGACGCACTCTTTGTCGGCAACCGCTTTGAAGTTTCTTCATCGTTCTCCTTGTTTCTAGCTACTGGGTGTAAATGTTTCAAGTGCAACATGCCGCTTTAGTCATTTACCTGTTTATTTCATTGAAGTTAATGAGCAGTCTTTCTTAATCGGAAGAATTCTTGTACTTTTGCCAACTAGGCTATGAACCATCTACTGTGATTCATTCACTTTCTCTCTCACACACACTCTAGTCCATAAAATCAAAACTCACGGTGTAAACACATCTATTTTATAAACGCATAAAAAACAAACAAGAAAATATTTTATTAAGCAGAATTTTTTAAAAGAAGCCTATTTTATATGAAATAAATTTAAGTGGTATAAAAAAAATATATTAGGTTGGGAAAAAAGAAATCCATTATTTTTATGTGAACTTTATGTAACTTCTTTTGGATTCGCTTTGTAAAAAGGTTTAAAATAGTTTTCATGTAAATTTTTAGGTCTTGCGCGTTACGACTGCTGACATGCGGTTAACTTTGATCATTTTTGATATTTTATAGACATTTTCGACGATGCTGTATCCACATGCGAGGTGCATCTCTAACATCAAAAATACCCGAACGGAATCGACGAAACAAAAATTGTACGTAACTGGTTGTTACAGTCTTATATAGGACGATAAACACCTTTCACAATTTTAGTCACCCGGCTATCTTTTTCGCCGTTACAAGAGAAAAACGAAAACGTATCGAATTTTCTGTTTGTTATCTTCCATTTTTAAAACCTTGTACTCGTAACTGAATTAATCAAACAAAAAACCGCAGGAGGATATTTTAGTGTCAAATGTTACCTTTCCAACGAGAATAAATCTGAAATTGTTTGATAGATACCTCACGAGATAGCGATCACTACAGACGTCTACCGAAAAAATAATGGATTACTTTTTCCCCAAACTAATATTAAGAGTAATACATTGTGGTTTCGAAAAATATGCAAGAAAATGAAAAAATGTTTTATTCTGATCATTTTTAAAACAGCAACAGCAACAGATTAAAAAATTTTGAACGTCCCCTATCAAAGATAGGGTAAAAAAATAAAAAACAGAAATAATATAAATTTTAAAAAAAATATTTTTTTTTATTACTTCATTGGAGTATTCACCATTTATTATTAAAAATAGCGAAAAGTATATTTTAGTATTGTCTCTGCATATATAAGCATTCAGGAGATGTTTCAAGCAATTAAATTTAACACAAATCATATTTATGAAGAAAATTAAACACAAATGATATTTATGGAAAAAAAAAAAAAAAAAAAAAACGCAATTTATTAGTTTGGGGAAAAAGAAATCCATTATTTTTACATGAACTTTATGTAACTTCTTTTGGATTCACTTTGTAAAAAGGTTTAAAACAGCTTTCATGTAGATTTTTAGGTCTTGCGCGTTACGACTGCTGACATGCGGTTAATTTCGATCATTTTTGATATTTATAGACATTTTCGACGATGCTGTATCCACATCGAGGTGCATCTCTAACATCAAAAATACCCGAATGGAATCGACGAAACAAAAATTGTACGTAACTGGTTGTTACAGTCTTATATACCTTTCACAATTTTAGCCACCCGGCTATCTTTTTCGCCGTTACAAGAGAAAAACGAAAATGTATCGAATTTTCTGTTTGTTGTCTTCCATTTTTAAAACCTTGTACTCGTAACTGAATTAATCAAACAAAAAAACGCCAGAGGATATTTTAGTGTCAAATGTCACCTTTCCAACGAGCATAAATCTGAAATTGTTTGATAGATACCTCACGAGATAGCGATCACTACAGACGTCTACCGAAAAAATAATGGATAACTTTTTCCCCAACCTAATATATGATTGCCTCTTTCCTCAATCAATTATTCTTGAATATCTAAGAATATGCTACACTTTTTTTTATTAAAAAATAATGTTTGTGGAAATTATATATAAACTGCATTTTGAACTTATTTTCTTAAGTAATTTTTAATCCAGTTCTATCTTACGATTTCAGGTTATAAATGTATTTAAATTAGTAATCAGGAGAATTGTGTTAAGAGTCAGTTGTATGTTGGTAGTAGTATAGTAGAATACCTAAGTAAAAATACTATTAGTAATTAAATGATAAGCATTTCATTATTTTATTTTACATTTTTTGAAATTATATAAGAAAAACTCTGAATAATAGATATAATGTAGGATAATTTCAGAGCAAATTCGAGTCTAAATATAATCTGTTTCGATATTTTTACTAGGGGATATGACTAAAACATAACTCTAGTACCAGCCAAAAATGCATATACAATCATGACAAATATCATTCGATTTCTTCTAGAATTTCTGAAATCTTTGATGCGAACTTTAAAAAGAAGATATATTTTAAGATAAAAAAATAGATAATTTCTTTTGTGCAATTTTAAAAAACCTTACATGCAATATCATCTTCCATCTGAACAACGATGCAATTTTTGATTTACAGATAGCAGCCGACACATTTCTACCTTTAATTTTTAGTACTGAAGCTGTTAGTAAATGTTGTCAAATTTTATGGTAATTTTGGTTGAATAAATAAAAGTTAGAAAATTAATAATCATTAGTTAAATGCGATTAAACCTTTCTTGGTATAATCATTTTAATTTTTATCTCATAATTAAACCAATTCATGATAGTAATATAGAAAGTGAAAATTATTTCATTATATCAACACGTTAACATTTTCTAATTTTTGACTTCATATTGAAATATAGTTAATAATTAAATAAGGAAATGAAAACACAAAACATTTTCATATGCATTTGATTTATTTTAATATTTGAAATTATAAAAGTTACTGTTTGAAATAGGTTTTACTTAATATACTATTTCAGTTGTTAAAACTGTTATAAAAATATTAAATTATACGAAATGTCTAACAATATTGTGCAGTAAAACAACAATTTATTTTTAGTTTTTTTGCATAGAAAAAAAATGTTGGTGTCAGGAAATATTCACATTAATATCAGAATTGCTTTTTTAATTAAAATGTTTCTTATTCATAGTTTTAACTTAATTATGAATAAAAAACTTAACTAATTGAAACTTGATTTAATTATTAAAAACTAGTTTTGGATAAAGAGCTTTAATAAAATTAGTATTTTGGGTGAGTTTGTTTCAATTTATTATTCAATTAATTATCAATGTAATCATTATGTTAAAAGGGTAAGTACAATTTTTTAAAGTTTTCATTTGCATTTATTACGCATATGAAAGAGCTTTAAAAAATTGTGATTGCATTTACGATGATACCGCAATCTTATAAAATATGATTATTACATATGAAAAGTGGAAATATAGTTAATATTTTAGCATAATAAATAACATATTTACAAATTATCAATAAAAAAAAATTTAAGTAAGAAAAATGTTTAAATTTCATGAATTGTAGCAAGATGATATTCCATTTCGTTGTTTAAAATAAATCCCTTACATACAGACGGAAAAACAAAATATTTTACTTGAGCTAATGATATAATATTAAACTAAAACATTTTATCTAAAGATTTGATATCACACTTTTTCAAAAGGTATTATTTTATTAATTAAAATTTTATGATAAAATGTTACTCGCTTATTGCTAAGACTAGTTTATTATTAATTAAATTTAAAAATATTACAGTCGTTATTATGTATAGAGAAGAATGAAATATAAGATAAAATTTTGTATATATAAGGAAATATAAAATCCTGAAAAATATTAAAAAAATGAGACAATGCTATAAAAGTATCGTTGCTCAAACTGATTTGTTATTCCAGAAGTTGTCTTACAAACTTTTTCCATGATCACCCGTTTGGAATAACTAATCAGCGTCTTAGTTACATTTGCTTTGCTTTCAAGCATTAATTCATCTAGTCAGAGTAAGATTTCTTTTTTCTCAATCCAGAACAAACGCCAATCAAAATGACACGTCGAACAATATTGGCCAAGACATTTTTAAATCTGGAAATGGAGTCGGGGTCGATGCCAAATCTTGGCGAAGCTCCAAGTCTTTACATCAATACGTTTTTGGTTTTTTAATGAAAGAAATGAAAATAGAGGAGCAAAAGTTCAAAGGAGACCGACAATGTTATGAGAAGTATTTTATTTATATGCATTTTCCCAAGGCCTGCCAGAAACTCACAATAGACTTCGATGATCGACACCCACACTCGTGCTAACCAAGGACTAGCGTTGATGATTCAATCAATGAGTACATCTGATAACGGACATTTATTAATTGGAATCACGCTAATTGAAAAAATTCTCATAACGTTTAATAATGGTAAATTTATTTGAAAATCGTGATTAGTATTGTTTCGAAACAATGCCATTTCCTCAAAGATATAGATAACATTAATTATACGTAAGAGAAGAAATTTTATTAATTATACGTAAGCTTTTTTTTATAATTATTGTATCATGAAGCAACAATTAAAGACAACGATAGTTTGAAAATTTTATTCGTTTTTCCTTTATCGGTATATGTGTAAAAACTGTTGATGTTATCTTTAATTCCTAGATGTGCAATAATATTATATATGTTCAAAACATATCTATCTTTATTGTAAAAATCGAATATAAAGGCAACATATGTCATTTTAAATAGATTGAAATTATCTATAATTCATTAGTTTCTAAATTAGGAAATTGGAGAGAGGGCCAAGAAATAATCAAAACAATACTTCTTGAAAAATAAAGCAGATATTTAGTTTATAAGTCGCCTTTTTGGGGAGCAGATAACACATCTTACCACAAATCCTATATAATTTATCGTATTCACTGTCTCCAAAATTACAAAAACTGAACTTTTTTTTTGTTGCGAGATACATGAATCTGAAATCACACTATAAGAATTCTTTTCAAAAATATATTTCATTAACACTACCAAAATACTAGAAATTCTATTTAATATAATGTTTGGAATCTTCTCTTGTGAATGGTTGATCTTAATTCGTTTATTATGAATACTATAAAATCATGATTAATCATTTTCAACAATGACAATAGTCTACTATTATTATTGTTGCACAGTAGACTATTATATAGTCAATTACTAATTATTGTAATAATTGATTATTATATAGTAAATTACACTCTATAGCAATTGTAAACATGCAGTTAATGTGGTACCTGGTTTTCTAAACTGATAAAATTTCCATGCACTTGTGTTTGTTACACTGTAAAATTTTATATAGTGAATATCATTTTCCTTTTTTTTCTTGGATTTGTTATAATTTTATGCTAGAACTTCTTCAGTTAAATTTAGGAAATATTCCGTTTCAAGTGAAACTGTAGAGATAAATATATATATATATATATATATATATATATATATATATATATATATATATATATATCTTACTTTCACAAATCTTACTTTCACATTATAAATGAAAAACAAGCAAAAATTAATTATTTTATTTTGAAACCTACATTTTTAAAAACACATTTTTTGATGTAGAAAAACGTTTTATAGTTTTTTTTTCTTCCAAAAGTATATTAAGCTTCTAGCCATTTATGTCCTAGTTTTGCAGATGGTCACATATGTATGTCATTTTCTTCTTTCATTTTTATATTTTTTAATATTTGAAAACTATTTTTCATTTTAATTCATTATGTTCTTAATCATTTAATCATTCCTCTCCCCGGGCATTTCTTGTTATTTTAATTATATTTGAGTCCAAATGAACAAAAAATTCTGAAATGATATTTCGGAAAGCAATGGATTTCTTAATTGAAGTTCATGGAAAAATAACTCATATTTACTTCAAGTAAATTTCTGTTTTTTTTTATTACGGTAATTTCTTTAATAAAGCCTCCGTGTCTAAGCGATCTAGATAATATCAACAACATAGATACGATCTAGATATTACTGCATAGATTAATAAATTTACAACATCTACATACCTATTTCATAAGGCGATGCCAAAACCCCATGATCACTCATTAAAATTTCTTTATATTTGCACTTGAAACTATTGATTATTTGTGACGCACAAGCTGTAAAGAAAGAGTCAGGTTAGGCTAGAGGAATTCCACAGAATTATTTAAAAAAAAATCCAGGATTTCAATATTAGTGATGCATAGTTATCTACAGTTAGAATGATTAGTGACTAACTAGCCAATAAAATCCTCTTAGTTTCTCAACCATAAAATTTACCTACCATGTTAACCAGCCACTATTTTTAAAACTCAGATGATATAAAATAAACTCAAAGAAAAAGTTTATGAAAACGAGATCGCGCAAAATGAGATGTTTCCAAATTTTACTTCGTTTCCAACTTGCATTCGTACCCAAAAATACATTAATTGAAACTTAAGTAAAATTATATAGAACTATTTATTTCTATAAATGTAAGAACAAATACAGAATTTTTTCAGAGTCATTCATTATTTCATCCTAAGAATTCGTGGTAGAAAATATATCTGATCTATTGCTATCAATTAATGTATGACATTAAAAGTGAACGTTTGTGTTTTGAAAATTTATGAATCGAAGAAAAAAACACTTATAATAATAAAATTATGTTATCGTTAATTCTATCAATCAAAAAAAGCATAATCTTATCGCACTAGACATTTTGTAGGTTCGAATACCTCTTTGGGTGTGGATGTTTGTAGAACTTCGGAATCCACTTTAAATAGTAAGTCTCTGTCTAATTAGCTCTCATGTGCAAAACTGACCTTCGAATAACAAATCAAATTTAGCGTAAAAAAACTACACATGATCTTATATTTCAGATAATATCTAAAATAATGAAAAAAACGAATGCATTTTAATTTCAACCTCTGTAAGTTCAAGATTCATGTTAAATTATACACATCCTCTTTATATATTTTGATGTTTTTCTTAAGAATGACAGTATTTCGTTTTAAATTTATAAATGAATGAAAAAAGTTTCAAGTTAATCATTGATTCGAAAATGAAAGAGATAATTCAAAATAAATAAATCAAAAAAAAAAAAAAAAAAAAAAAAAAAAATACAACTTATAAAGTGAAAAATATTTTGATTGAATTTTCGAGACAGTGCAACAAATTTAAAATGGTGTATTTAAAATAATATTAGGTTGGGGAAAAAGTAATCCATTATTTTTTCGGTAGACGTCTGTAGTGATCGCTATCTCGTAAGGTATCAATCAAACAATTTCAGATTTATGCTCGTTGGAAAGGTGACATTTGACACTAAAATATCCTCTTGCGGTTTTTTGTTTGATTAATTCAGTTACGAGTACAAGGTTTTAAAAATGGAAGACAACAAACAGAAAATTCGATACATTTTCGTTTTTCTCTTGTAACGGTGAAAAAGATAGCCGGGTGGCTAAAATTGTGAAAGGTCTTTATCGTCCTATATAAGACTGTAACAACCAGTTACGTAAAATTTTTGTTTCGTCGATTCCGCTCGGGTATTTTTGATGTTAGAGATGCATGCACATGTGAATACAGCATCGTCGAAAATGTCTATAAAATATCAAAACTGATCGAAGTTAACCATGTCAGCAGTCGTAATGCGCAAGACATAAAAATCTACATGAAAGCTGTTTAAATCTTTTTACAAAGTGAATCCAAAAGAAGTTACATAAAGTTCACGTAAAAATAATGGATTTCTTTTTCCCCAACCTAATATTTCATATTGCACAACTCAATAAATATTTAAACTCCTCCAACTAAAAATAAAGACCGCCAAGTATCAGGGAAAAACAGCAAAACGAAATGAAAATGTGATTTTTTTTATATCAAAGTTGAATCAAACTAATTGAAAACCATTTTTTTCACAAAAGGTACAAAATATTTACAATAAAAATATGACAAAATTCAGCATAAAAAATCTTCCAAGAAACCTTAGATGAAACAGAGGAACACTAAGTGTAGAATTGAATAGATTTCATTAATTTGTATACTTTCATGTATAATTCATTGCCTAAAAGTGACTCATTTAATAACAAAAAAATCCTTCACAATAATAATGGAATGTTTATTTGAATTAAATATTTAAATATTCAAAAATGAGCTATAAACTATTTATTTTCCGTGAAAAATATTTTAAAATGAATATGATGAACAGGTAAAAGTTGCAAATAACCTTCACAATATGAGTGAAATATTATTTTTATTATCAAGGAAAAATGTACTTTAAGTCCTTCAGTTTTTTTACGAGGTAATAGTAAGTTTTACGAGATAATAGAGCATAAGTTACGTTTTGCACTTTTAGAACCAAAATTATAACTATTTTTATGGCTAAAATAAACATGTTAATATTCAAAGTACTGTCTAAAATAATACAGAATCGGCATGTTAATAGAATTATCTGCATGCATAATAAAATTAGAAAGTTAAATGCTAAATTAAAAAGTCATTTAATAAAAATATTCAATATTCATCTTAAAACATTACAAAATACATTTTGTGTTGACAATGAAAAAAAACTGAGCCACACACTATCTTCTTAATAACATTTATTTTTAAAACAACATACTGAAATAATGTTTTAAAAATGAGCCTGGATAAAAAAACCAAAATATAAACTATTGTTAGCAATAAATCATTTCCACCACTTAAAAGCGTAAAAATGCTGGAAAATAATATTTAGTTGGCTGCTGGAAAAATCTTTTATTCTTTTTTTATTCTTTCTTTTTTTTCTTTTCTTTTTTTTTATTTGACAAAATTCACTAGTTCAATAAAGCATTAGATTCCTAAACTTGGAAGCAAACAATATTTACTATTTTTTTTATCATGAGACTTTGTTTTTTAAACTGAAACAAAAGCTTTAATAGATTCATTATACATGAATTTAATATGGAACATTTTTAGTGCAAAAAAATCTTAGATTTACATTGAAAATTTATTAAATTCTACAAGTACTTTTTCTACAGAAATAATTTAAAACTGTTATACAGACCTAATAGTTATTGTATGTCTAAAGTGAAATAGAGAATTTTTGCCCTGTTACATAGTTAGTTTTCGTTATTATATGTTTTAGAATCTTATATTGAAAATGTTTACAGTAAGAATTTTTTATAACATTTTTATTGAAAAGTTCCTACTGTATTGTTATAAATCTTCCAAATACACAGAAAAGTGCTAAAAATAATTCAATCCACTCGACTGCAAAAATGCCTTACTGTTTTTCGATAGCAAAAAGAAACATGCTATATATTAATTAAAATATATCTAGCAAATTATTTTATATACACACACAATGAAAAAAAAACATGATTCTCAGTAATTAATTATTATTCAATATTAGCATCGTATCTGTAATGTTCCTTTTTTACTTAATAGAAGGAAAGCGAGGAAGATGAAAATGAAATTCATTAAAAATATACCATATATATATATATATATATATA
>JAPDSC010131132.1:381845-406503 GCA_026290005.1 Latrodectus geometricus | reverse complement strand
ACAGAGAGAGAGAGAGAGAAATGTGTGCGCTGACATTTAAGGACGTTAGTGACATTTTAATGAATACACGATATACTGTGGTAAATTGATTTTCAAATTATTTAATTGATGACCAGAAAAATAATTTCATTCTTTCGTTTTTTAAAGAATGTTTGAATGAATGAATATATTAATTTTTAAATATTTAAGAAATATTTTCATAAGCTCGAGTTTGTATATTCACAAGTAAAAATATTAAGATTGAATAAATTATCACTTCTTCGACAGTTGTTATTTAGCTTTATATTTTGCAATACCTCCTATCAGTTTTTAGTTGGTTGTCGCTGGTTGGCAGTTCTTTTTGAATACAAAAACTTATTGTATCGTGATTTATGGTTTCAAGTGAATTCGGAAATACAATGTGTGTTTCTAAATGAATATCTAGGGGGGGGGGACTTAAGGTTTCTTAGTTTTTGATATGTAAGATTTTAAAATCATAATTAATACAGAATTGAAATAGCAGCTCAAATAGTTTTGTTTGTTAATACGCATATGCGCTCTAGAGCGCTAGTAGTATAAATGGCGATATGGCGACAAGTGAACAGAGAAAGCTTTTCGTGTTTTGAAGAGTCTGCCAAGACTGAATCTGTAATTACTGTACAACGTACTTCCAGATGTTATCCCGAAAGTGATACCACCTCTAGATGGTATTATCAGTTTGAAAATATCTGCTGCCTTTGCAAAGGGAAAGAATTTCTGAAGAGAATGTTGAGTGAAAGAGTCTTTTCTGAGTAGACGACGAAACCAGTTCGGAAGGCTTGTGTCATCAATTACCAATTCTTGTGAGGAGAGTTTTATGGAGAAATGCTTACAGCTACGTTCTTATCCTTTGCAGTCATTGTAAACTTTAAAGCCTGAAAATAGTGGTTTGCATGCCATTTTGCGCATAACATGTTGCACCACCACTTTTTTTAATCATTTTGTTTTCGGTGATGAATCGACATTTCTCATTTGTGGTCATGTGAGCACTCATAATATACGCGTCTGGGCATTAGAAAACTCTCATAAGAGGGAACAATTGCATTGAGTCTTCCTAAATTGAATGTTTTTGCACCATATCTTGGGGAAAAGTTTGTGAATCTTTTTGTTTCTGAAAAGTGACTGTAATTGTTACTGCCTATCTTGATGCTCTACAACTATGGCCATATTTGCAGTTGGGGGAAGACGAACCAAATAACTTCATTTGGCAGCAAGATGATGCATCACCTCACAGATATAACAACGTATCCGATTAGTTGATCATTGTACCCAATTGCTGAATGAGCCGTAAAGGGTCCAGTGACAGAGCTTGTTTCACATGGCCTCCATGCTCACTCGATCTTATGACAAGGGATTTCCACCTGTGGGATTCATAAAGTATCGTGTGTATGTGTCTCCACAACCAGCTGATTTACTCGACTTTAGAAACAGGATTGAGGCAGCTGTTGCAACAGTAAAGCCACAAACACTAAACTAGATAATCAACTCGATGAGTGGCGTATGACGAAAAGTACTCACATTGTATACTTGTAAGCTTATATAATTATAAGAGTTGCTCTTTCATTTCACATATTAATTATACTTATAAGTTTTACGTAATAATTGCTAGAAAACATTAAACCCAAGATATTAATTTAGAAACACCCTATATTACATTCATTGCAGAAATTTTGGTAAATATAAATTATTTCTATTTTTTATGTTTTATTTATGCACAAAATATAGTCCATAAATCATATTGTATAGCACAAAATATTTTTTGCACATAAAATGCTCAAGCAATTAGAAATATAAATATTCTTTTTATGCATTTTATGTCTAAAATAAGCATGGCTATATAAATGTATCAAATGCTTAATCTTTAATACTCCGATTAATACTGCAATTTCTTGTACATATAATAAGAACGTAACATCGAATTGATCTTGTAAAATTTGATTATTAAAAATGTATTTATTGTATTTTGAAAATGAGTATTATTTTTCTTTCATTCTTTTAATACTATTTTAAGCAAACTGAATTTTTTCTGAATATAATCAAGTAGCTAATAGTTATCTACAAATGGAATTTTTACAATGAGAGCCCTTATTCTGGATTATTATAGATTTTCGATATTACAGAGAAAATCATGGTTTAAACAGTCTATTTTTAAGTTTTGATCCTTTAATAAGCAGCCAAAAGTGACTTTAGAATACAATATCATCAATGAAAAATAAAATTGCAAGCTACTGTTCTAGTGTTTTTTATTTTAATCATAATTTTTATTTTTTAAAATTGTGATGTCTGTAAATCATTATACTAAATTATGACGAATATTTTATTTCATTTTCAATTTTGCTACTACTTTCAACGATTATAGTATTTTTAATATTTAGATACCTTAATTATACTTAAATAATTTATAAGGCATTTTATTCCATTGATGTCTTTTGTGTGAAAGCAATTTATATATTAAAATCATTCTTAAATGAAAGCGCTTGATAATCTTTTAAAAGCACGTATTGTTGTTATTTCTATTGGAAACACAGTTATAACAGAAAATTATAGAACTTCTTATATGAGATTCCGTTCAATATAGGATTGATTTTATGATAAATGTGTGAATTTCATTTTCATAAACAATTTCAAATAGAGCATTTCATGTTTTCATGAGAATATATCATTGATATTCTTATGGATAAATAAGATTCCGTAGATTAGTTTGATACAAAGTTGTAATAACATTTTTGGACATAAAGGCCAACTTAAGAATTAAATGAATTAATATACATCATATATTTCATTTTTCTTTTGCCACAGCAATTATTTGGAATGAAACATTTTATGGTAAATGCATGCTTAACTTTTATGTAATACTATTAAGATTAAAAATTCTTAGTTTAATACACTTATGAAACTTTTTCAATACCACAATATTCCCTCCAAAGTGTTCAACGGCACTGGAGTTCAAATTCTTCTCACATTTCGTTCGTTGATTTACTAGACAGACGGTAAAGAAATCGTTTTCCTAAATATAAATTGTATCTTATACTTTCATAATGAAAATATATTATTTAGCTTCAGTCATAAAATTTGTATTTGCAAGAGAACTTCGTAATAAAAACAAACATCTACCAAATATTTTAAATACAAAATATTCAATTAATTTAGGGCATTATTTTCCAAATATTTATTTTAATTATGAAAAGAGCATAGTTAGATAATATTTTTATGTGTGTTGAATAGAATTGCGTGACAAACTGTAAAAATTATATAGCAAACATTTGAATCATACATTTGCCGTCTAAAAGAAAATCCGCAAAAATTTCTTTGTCAGTATAAAAAAAATTCTCAGTGCTAAAATATTTCGGCAAGATATAATTAATGTCTTGAAAACATGAAATATATAGAAATACATGGACAATTATTTTTCTTTATTCCACCGAAAACTATAAACGAAGGAAAAATTCTATTCAGTAAATTAGTCTTCATATACACATTAAATACATCATTCTACAGGTCATGACATACAATGGAAGGGGAGAAGGAGAAATGTTGATAATCCATCATTGTACAAAGGGCAAGACGAAGGGTGCTCCGTGGAGCTCCTCAACAAAATTAAGATGTCCTCCCCAAACTGAGAATCTAAGTTGGGAAGATAACAAAAAAAAAAAAAAAAAAAAAAAAAAAAAAAACGAAATGGAATGGAATGGAATTCTGAGAGACAAAACTTCCTTGTGTGATTCAGAGGATGCACTTTTATCTGTATAAAACTAATTATTACATTTTTTTTAAGTAAAGCATGAATTCTGCAGTTTTACTAAGAACTGAGATTCACAATGAACAGAAAATAGGTTGGGCTTATTATTGCGTAAGAGAAAAATATCGAACAAGAGATATAAAAAATGCAAAAGGAAAATTAATGATATTTCTGGTTTATTGTTAAATACATGTATTCGCAATTTGAATAAAAAGTTTCGCTTTAATAATGCATATCATCGAAGAATCTTCAATGTTGAATCATCATAAATATCCAGGAAGAATAAATTTTAATGAAAAAACTTTTTTATTATTTATCTATGCTATTTTTCAAAAAAAAAAAAAAAAAAAAAAAAAAAAACTTTTAAAAAAAAAATTTTTTTTTTATTAAAAAAATATTTTTTAAAAAAAAAAAAAAAAAAAAAAAAAAAAAAACCTCTACACACGAATATTACTTCTTATGAATAGGCTTGTTTTTTCTCTCAGTCATAAAATATACTCAATAATAAATTGTTGTAATATCAGATAGAACAAATAATCATATAGTGGTAACCCAAGATAGGGAATAAAAAATATATATATATAAATGTTTCGGAAGCCACAAAGATAATTTTTTTTTTTTTTTTGATTTCCAATTGTAGATTTTATAATATTAAATTAGCATATTTTAGAGGGTGATTCATGTTTCAATTCTAGATTTTATTGTTTTCAAATTCAGACACAAAATTTAAGTTTGTTAATCTGATTTGTTTCTGGTATTTTTTGAAGTAAAAAAAAATATTATCGGATAAAATTAATTTTAAGTCATTGAAAATTATTTTGGTTCTTAACTAAGAATTTGGTTTCAATTACAAAGAACATGTTTCAAAGTTTTTGATACTTATTTTCACAAAATATTGGTTGACAGATAAAAAGTTAATAAGTTTTACACTTGCCAATTTTCCGTTTTTAATAATAAAATATTGTGTAAAAGTAAAGAAATATTATAAAAATTATTGATAAAGAATAAAAGATTAGATACATTCTAAACGGAAAGAAAAGAATCCAAATTCAGGACGTCTGTGTGTGAAAGATTGTATGGCAATTTTTTTGACTGAAAAATGATTTGAAGTGATAAATTATTTATTATTTACAAATCAGCCAAAAAATATTCAATCTGAATTACATTTCATCATTCAGCAACACAGCTGTGAGAGATATGCTCATCAATGTTCACAATTTTTAGTTTAAATTATTTTGGCAGTTTTGACAACTATTTGGACGATATCATTTTCCAATATTCATAAAAGCAAGTTGATAACCATCCTTTACTAAGGAATTTCACCCTAGCTAAGTCATAGGGTATCGAAAAAAATTAGAAGTACTGTGCTCGTGGTAAGTGTTGATAACACGATTCTTCCCAAAGGGTGAGCATATCAAGTTTGAACAGATAGATGAGAGAGCTTCAACTTTGTTTTAGGTGATGTGGTATTTAGTGCCTGCCTGATTTACATAGATATAGAAATATATACATCTGCAATTATAATACAGAGCAGAGCGATTGCCGATGTGACAAAAATTATTTTTTAAACCTTTCTTTCAGCTTTTTTTACAAAAATAATTAATTTAAAAGTGATAGTTAAATCATAAGAAACAGTCACTTTAGATTAATATAGGAATTCTTAAAAAAATGCATATGGATTTTGTTGTGGTACTCCATATACTTTAATTGCATGAGTTAAGATTGACGCGATCAGTGTGAAATACTCAAATTCAAAGTATTCTGTGAAAGCTAATTATTTTTTATCTTATTGAATACCAAATTTAAAAAACGAGAAAAATGATAAAATGGCCTGGTTTTTTAATTTTTCATTATGAACAGCAGAAAAAGACAGCATCTTAAAGTAACTTTTAGTGCTCTTCAGACAACTCCATATGTCAGAATTTTTTCAAAGCATCTCCTATACTGCATTTTCTGCGTATCGTTACAATTTACAGGTGGATTATACCAATGATTCGAATGTCTGGCTAATATTAGCATTTGTTGATGTAGAATGCTTTAGATACGATGTTGCTATCAATTTTAGTCAATACGAAACACGCCATTGGTTTTTAAACTTACATCATAACTTAAAGAGGTGTTGTAATGTGGCAGTTGCCTTTTTCTGAGCTGGTAGTAGAGAGAAGTCTGTCAACATTTCCCATAGAGAATTTTTGTGAATACATTTTCAATTTCTATTTTTGTAAGCAGTCGTTTTGATACCATTCAATGTCTTAAATGTTTAGTTTTTGAAATCCATCTAATGTTTTGGATATCAGAAACTATATAGAGCCATTATTAGCAATCTTTAAATATTCTTATTTTCTATTTCATTATAAAATGCAAGGTTACTCTTTCCTTCTCAAATTTGCAAATTTTCTCTCCCTTAATAATCTCAAAATTAAAAAAAAATCTTTTTAAGTCACTTAATAAAGCATGAAACTTGTTACTTTTAATGTATCCAAAAATTGTATAAAATATAGATTACAAATTTTGTGCATACTAATGCAAAAACTTTAAAGCATTTGTAAAATCAGTCTTAATTGTTTATATTCTGCAAATAAAAGAAGTATAGACATTTCCCAGTAACAAAAAAAAAAAAAAATCTATAGAACTGATTTTCCTCAATTTTTTATTTATTCAGAAAAAAATATCTGGTATAGCTGGGGATACAAATTAAATTCTAATAATTTTATGTAATTTAACTTTTTTTTAAAATTTCAACTATTTTGTTTAATAAAAAATGATTGCATTAGCGCAATCTTTAACGAGCAATACACTAAATGATTACAAATCAATATGCACTCAAAAATTACTTGAAAATGAAATGGCCGTCAAAAAATAAAAATAAATTACTATTAAGGAATAATAAAGAACTTACATAAATTTTTTATTTAAGTAAAATGAGTAACTAATGCTTAGAGAGGAAAGGAGGAAATTTGCCAAAGAAGTTCATTTTATATACATAAAATAGTTTCCTTTAAGAGTTTTTTTAAGAAAATTGTTTATATATAAAATTTTTCCCTTAAAGGTGTAAGATTTTATTTTTAGAATCGTAAAACACAAATGTTTATTAAAAGCGGTTCTTTAAAGCCCAAGTTTTTGTTTACAATTTCAAAATTGTTTGAACTATCAAGTTTAAAATAAGATTTTATGATAAACAGATAATATGCTGTTTAAAATAACACCCGTTTTGTTTCATAGAAGTAGATATTTTTATACCACTGATAATAAATGTATGCAGAGTACATTTAATTTTAACAATTTTGATCTGGAGAATACATTTTTCTTTCGTGCTTTTAAAAATAATTTTAAATGAAAAATCATGCTTATATATATCATTTTGAAGCCGATAATTTTATTTTCAAAAATAAAAGAGAGAAAAAAAGGAAAGAATCAAGATATTTAAAGCGATAAATAGAATCTTGTGTATTGAAAACACTTTCAGTTCTTGGAAATATAATAAATTAAATATTAAAGAGCCATGCAAAAGAAATGTTTTTAATTTTATGTTCTAGAAAGCAAACCACATCTTCAATGATATATATCGTATGTATTATCACTAGAAAATTTTAAATCGGAATTAGTAGAGATTTATTTTTCATTAAAAGTTCCTCCTTTTCAGTTTTAATTAGAAAATTTCAAAAATGGATTTAGTTTAGCTTTAAACACTAGCTAGTGAAAGGATAGAACACATTACTTCTAAATATATATCTAAATTTATAACGTTTCTAAAGTATATATTAGAAAAATTTTTTAAATTAAAACTACCTGTTTTCAAATTTAATTCATTGCTTTAAAATTTCTAATCTTTATTTTTCTACTATGTAATTCTAGTTTGTCATTTGGTGTAAATGATTATTTTTTAAATTCTATATCAAATATATTTAGAATTAAGCTATCTCTTAAGATTTCCTTTCTTACAGATTTATAGCTTATTAATGTTAGAAAGTCTCGGACACATAAAACAGCATACTCTTGCACTATCATATAAAACTATCCTTCTGATTCAATTATGCTTACAATTTTAGGATTCAAAATTTTTTTTATTTGAATATAGTATCTTAACTCAATATATAACAGAAGTAATCAAATCGTACAATGCAAAAATATAATGCGAAATTCTATTGGCGTGTGCTTGTCTTGGCTCATCACGATGCATTAGTTTCAAAATAAAGTGGTCTTAAGTACTTCAAAATTTGCTTACTTTTATTATTCTACAATCAATATATTTTTAGATTAGTTTTTGGCCGAATTTTCTAAATTTTTTCTAATTTTTGAGGTCTAATTGTCCTATTGTATTTAAATGGGATGATTAAGGTAAAGTTCATATAATCACAGGCTTATGTAAGACGGAGTCTTTATCTTGGTACCGAATTCTTATTTGAAGGTAAAAGTTGTTTGATGTTATAAATAATATAAAAAATAACTCAAAATTGGTTCTACCAGATACCAGATTACCAGAAATTTCATTTATTAAACTTACCAGATTTTCACACAAAAAAGTTTTATAGTGATTTGTTTATTAAAAAAATATAAATTTTAACAAAAAATATTCAAATATTGTTGAACTTTTGGATACTTCGAATTGGAATTATAATATTTTTACACAACGGGCATAAGAGCCTAATTATAAAAGACATTATTCTCATTCCATAAAAAAATAGCAGGTTCTATATTCGACCATATCGAGGATCCACAAAGCTTATTAATACTGTCTGAAGCGCGTAAAATAGATCGTGATCACAATGCCTTCCAAGAGAAATTACTGTCTGAAAATGGTAGGCTAAGTCTCGGATGTCTTTTGTTTGGTTCCTATTTTGGAATTAAGAATACCCAATAGCTTCCAAAGTACGACTACGATGGCACGTCCTTTGGAAGCTCTACTTCGTAAGATTCTATCAGCTCTGGCCTTTACAGTGCTGAAATGTGAAATATTCTTAGTGACAGTGCATTAAAAATATTTTTTCATTTCCAACTGTCTAGTTTTATTTTAAAGCTGATTATCTCATACTAAAGTGCCAAAGTCTATGAAATATTTGTATGCAATTTTTGAGCTAAACGTAGCATAAAAATTCATATATAAAGTGATATATATTAATGATATATTAATGATTATATATATATATATATATATATATATATATTCTTAGAGCTTTCATAAAAATTTAAATGATTCATATAAAAGCTTTCTTAATGTTGTATTAACTATACGAGAGACACTAATAAACTATAAACGTGAAAACATAAGTTTCATAGTGTTAGAAACTTTCTCCTACCATTGACAAAGTGGTGGATGTCTTCTCAATGACTAAAGCTGATTATTTCTGTATAGAGTAGACAATAAAGAGTGAAATGACAATATTTCAAATTATAGCAAATTAATTTAGGATATATCTGAGAACAAAGCAAGCCAATTTAGTTTGCATAACAGCTGCAGATGACTAATTTTACTAACAGTTACACCATTTGAAGCAATTCCACTAGTCTTGTGAGCATAATAGTTGGATATTAGATAAGTGGAAAACATTGTTTTAGCAAAATATTTTGATTCTAGTTGGCAAAAGCTATCATTCATTGACGAGAAGACAGCTGAAAAAAACAAAATAAGTAATATTTTTTATACTATTTTTATTCCAATTTATTTTGTACATTTATTCACAAGAATACAATTCTTCGCAATCAGTTGTGACATCTATGTAAAGATACAAAATATATGACATGTCCTGAGAACTGGCAGTGCATTTAAAATTCGAATGGAAGTAATACATGCTCAACTGTAAGAAATTAATGATTGTTGATAAAAATGCCAAAAAAAACAACCTATGTAACTAAATCATTTGGTTGAAGCATATTACAAAACATGATACACATATTGACAATATAAATGCATATATCAATATTTTCGTTTATATATCATTATAAACTGGCTTAGAAATAGTTCATAAAGCTCTTACATCTGCAGCTTGATATTGTATAATTTATAATATAAAATGTACCTCTAATATGAACAAGTTTTAAAACTAAGAAATTTATGAAATAATAAAATATAATAGCATTTTAAACAACTATGCATTAAAAATAGTTTTTTTAAGATTATGAAGGAGTTGCATAGTACTTCTAGTTCTACAAATTTAATTTTGTTAAATAGAAGTACGATGCAATGTATTATATGAGTTTAGAAGTATTTAAAAATCCATTTTGTTTATGCAATATAATGAACATATTACATACGTGCTTAAGAGAGAGGTACATTGCAATCCCGCATAAATTGCCTCAAAGATAAATAAGATTTACTCTAGAACAGTAATTTCAATGAAGGGAAAAAAGTTAAAATTTGATAATCATGTTAAATTGTACTCTTTCCAATCTACAAATATCAAATTCACTAAATGAATGTAATTTTTATATTTTTGAAGTAATTAAAAAATTTAATTTTAATATATATATATATATATATATATATATATATATATATATAATATTGCGCATTTGCAATTTTTAATAAAAACACTTCACAAGTTATATGCCAAAAGAATATAATAGAATTAAAAAATAGTAAAATATTTTTTACATTTGAAATAATTTGAAATATATCAATTAAATACATATTTTTGTATTTATAGTAAATATCAATGAAAATTTTAAAAAATTAGGTTAAAAAAACTTATTACATATAAAAATTTTCATGAAAAATTAATACCAATGAAAATAAACTATGGTAGAAAGTAAAGACACTGGATAGCACTTTCTTCATTTGCTATCTAATTTCCATTTGAAATCACCGATTTTTTTAAGAATTCATTTACATATAAAAAGCATAATACATTATTTAACAAGTTTTACTTTACAAATTCTAAAATTAATCTCTTGCTTTACAGATAAAATATCTATAAAAAAATGAGGTTGTTTTAGAGAAAATTTTTATAAATAATTGGAATTTTGTAAAATAATACAATATATTAAAGCAAATAAAAAAATGCAACAAATAATTTTAGTGTAAAATATAGGGTAACTCACCCATTTCATGAATACGAAATTATATTCCATCATGTTAATATTCCCTTTTCTGAAAAATTTTATTATATATTTATATATTCATACTAAAAAATGTGCTCAAAAATTTATTTCACAATTTTTCAAATTTTTGATAGTTAAGCAGCAAATTATATAGAAAATAAAACTTCTATGGAATTATATATACTCCCAATAAAAGTTTACAGTAACGAGCACAAAGAATAGTCAACTTGAATCCACATAATATGTGAATAAAGCTCAACAGCTACGGCAAAAGGAACTTAAAATATTCAGACTTCCTTTTACTGTACTACGTATTTCACATAAATTAACATCGAAGCTGTATAATGACTCGTCAACATTAAAAAGTTCAAATATCGAGTTCTCTTTTTTTTCAGGAAATCCAGTTTTTCTTGGCTGTATTATGTTCCACTGAATGGCAGCACTAAGAGAGACAAGTGGCACTTTGAAAGTTTGATCCCCATAAATGAAGTGGTTCGTAAACACACGCGCACATAAAGCACCGGTGGAAGTTTGTTTTAGTCTCTCTCGAAATAAGTCCATCTGTGATGAGGATTCTTATGGTTTGGGATCGGTCTTTTGCCGTGTAGGTCATTTCCCTTGACACCCTCCAAGTCCGGTCTTCTAGGGCAACGTCCTCTATCCGGATCGTATTTTCCATAGTCACATTCTGGAATACTACATTCCCCAGCAAGAACGCATCTAAATTTATAAATGAAAATATAATTGAAAAAACAAATGAAATGTGAAAAAACATTTATAACACACAAAAATTATACTTTGAAAAAGCTAAAAAATTATACTCTCAAATATTGCCAAACTAGGTAACAGTTAAAAATCTTATTTTATTTTTCGTTAAAAATTTAAAAAATAACACCAGTAAAGAATGGCACTGAATTAATTATTTTTAAAAGAAACGAGGCATGAAAACAGATTTAAATTTCAAGTGAAATTAAGTTACCTCAAAGGTACAATTAATTGTGGCTGCATAACAACAATGGTGGAATATGAAGATAATATCATGCAACGAAATTTTTGTAATATTCTTATTGATTATTTGATGACAATTATGGAAAGTGTAAAAAATATGCTCAGATCTGTTGAGGACGCAATACTAATTAATCTGCTCTCAGAAAATCGTGCACATATCATGATATGATGCACAACAAGTTTCAA
Source organism: Latrodectus geometricus (assembly GCA_026290005.1). NCBI lineage: Eukaryota > Metazoa > Arthropoda > Arachnida > Araneae > Theridiidae > Latrodectus > Latrodectus geometricus. Next base: position 394,514 of record JAPDSC010131132.1, on the reverse strand, counting down.
AATGTATTAAACATATGCTTTTATGCCAAGTTTCATTTAACAATATATGCGATATGATTTCCTGCGATATGATTTCCTACGATATGATTGGTATGATGCGATATGATTGGTGGAGAATATTTTTATTGGTTTGGATTGTTGCTTAAAAGCCACTTCTAACAAAAGCAAATCAATCTACCCGGATTTATATGGGAGACAATTTAAAACCATTTTTTTGTAGAAGAAAACTTATGATCTCCTGTAAAATGTTACCATTTTTAACATTTGATCACTTAATTTTTCTGTTTTAACTCTATTTCTATGCAAAACATTAATTATAAAGGTCCTGTATAATATTATAAATAAATTTAAAAAAAGGTTTAAATTACAAATAAACAGATACCTTTATGATCTGTCGGAAATATTAAAAAAGAATTTATAAACAGAAGATATAATTATTTTATATGGCTATTTTTATGTTCAATATCATACTTTATTATTTAAAGGTATTATTTAAAGGTATATTAAAGGTATTAGCGATGAAATTTTTAGTCCTTAACCACAAATTAGTCAACAAATGGAAACTGGAATTAACCTTTTAAGTTGTATTAAGAAAAAAATATTTATCAGCTAAGTGTATTTAATAAAAACAAAGCTTCATTTTAAAGCAGGGAAGGTCAGCATAAGTGATTTAAACGCTACAATAATCAGAACTTTACAGAAAAACTGGTTATATATATAACTACATTTTTTCTTAACGTTATTTTTAACTACTAAGATATTGATTATGCGTCAGTAATTGAATAATAATTCCTTTTAAAATAATTTTTTAAACAGTGGACAATATGTGAAATTTTCCATAAAGTTAAAGATATTTGAAATAAATTGTAAAATTGAAAATAAAGAATATTCTCAAAATTTATTTGTGATTCATTTAGTGTTGAATTGTTTTTATTAAATTACTTAGATAAGATAAAATGTATGCATAAAAATCAAAGCTTTTAATAGTTACTTAATTTAATCTAAGCTTTTGCCTCAAACTGAAGCAGTTTTTAACTAAATATAAAAGTTTTCTTAGTTAGATCCTTAAATTTATTCCCTATATTGTCCCTTATCTTAAGTATTTCATATAAGGGAAATCACAATGCTAAGTTATCAGAAATTATATCCTTGCAATGTGGATTCGCACAGTCAGTCCATTACGGACAAATTCCAAAGAGGAAAGAAACATTCGAAGTCCCCTATGAAAAAGATCCCACTACCATTATCTGAAGGGGTCGTCCATAAATAAAGTCGTGATAAATTTAAACAGGTTTTGTAAAGTGGACGGAACTTAATCTAGCAGGTGCAACATGTCCAGCTTATCATCATTAAGAGCCCGCAAACATTCATTCAAAGTGAGTAAGAGATCAGATAACATAGTTGGAAACCGACCTCCTCTCTCCGTCGGACAAAGCTTCTCGGCCCCTCTTCACTCGAATGCATGGCTTGTGGCGGTCGAAGCAGTCGCAGCTACACAGTCCATCTTCCAGCTCGCGGAAGTGGAAAGGAGCTGGGCACGAACGGCACCTGTGAAGAGGGAAGAGATTGATGTTACTGATTGTCCACAAAGATAAAAAATAAAGAACTATTAGTAAATACTATACATGATTAAGAAGTTTTGAAGAGGTTCCCGATGAGTATATCAATACAAAGAATTACATTAAAATATATACTTTAAGGATACACTGCAGACGTAATCGAAATTTGTTTCAGTGTTATAGATAATAAAATTTACTGTTGAAAAAAATTTTAATATAACGAAATTTTCAAATTTAGCATGTTTATGAAATGTAAAGGAAAAGTTTTACCAAACTTTTCCTTTGCGATTGAGAAAATTGAATAACTTAAAAAATTGAGAAAATAATATAAGTTTAAAACTAACTTTATATAAATTAGATTTGATGGATCATATACTTCGTTTCTTACAATTTTATTTTGAAATTTGTTTTAATCCGTTATCAAGAATAGTAAGATTGTGTATTCTTGAACAAAGCTTATTAGATTACTTATGTATTTTACATAATGTAAGTGTCAGGAAAGCTATTAAGTCTGATATTTTGGCATAACTTCACCAAATCGAAAAGGTGCCAAACGTAAATTAATTACGTGTTTTTTAGATAAACTGATTATATTTCATAGAAAAAAATTCATTAGAATATAATAAAATATTTTGCCTTTATGGAAAACATTGCACCAATAAAAATTTTACTGAAAATTTGTAAATACTTGTTATTCTGAAATGAGTTATATTCTAGTGGTCATCGAGTATTTATATAAATTATACAACAATAAAATTACTTTACTGTATTTTCTACAAAATTATGTAAATCTTTTGCAGATTTTCATACATATATACAGTATCTTGCATTTGAAAATATAGTTGTAAAGATCATAAGTATAAAAAATGCTACTTTAAATAACATATGTGTAATAAGAAATATATATTTTAGAAATTGCGGAATAAAACTGACTAAAAATAAAATTAAGAAGACTTTTAAATACACATTCTTTATTCATATGTTGTGATTATCCTTGCTATATTTTGTTATAATATGGAATTAATTCATAATAATAAATGTATAATGAATTAATTTCTGTTAAAAAGTTTTTAATTTAAACAGGCGAGATAAAATCTGCTTTTATGTAAAATACAAATTTTTAAGAAAATGGAAAATTTCCAACAAGTATAAATAATACTTATTTTATTTATATGAAATATTTGCAAAATTATCAAATCACAATTTTTTTTAATTATTATAGATATGTATTTCAAACAGACAATTATTTTAAGTCAAATACAATCCTGATCACCATAAATCAAAATAATCAATTACAAATAAAATACTGAAAGAAATTAGATATCTAAACTCGCCATATAATTTTAAAACTATAGTGCGGCTTAGCACAAAATTTTGATCTTTTATCAACATACAAATGCTCATGCCGATTCATTGATGCCAAATTCAACAAAATGATAAATTATTGTAAAAATCAGTAATCGGATATATTTACAATTAATTAAATTTTAATTATTTAATTAATGTTCACCATTAATCAAAGAAATCGATTCCATGTATCCTTAATATTGTTCAAGATATATAAAAAATCTAATATTGATACAAATTTTAAGAATTGTACAAAAGCCAAAGTTGGATTTTAAATTAATATAAAACTGAGACTAAGAAATGTATTGATCTCAAATAATTTTCAAATTATGCACACAATTTATATTAAAAAATTTAAAAGCAATTATAAAAAATTCATTACTAAATTGTATACTAGACGATTAAGAACTGCCTATTTTTTCATGATTCCGACCTTAAACACGAAAGTTGAAGACTTTCTGAAAAGATGGTTGCTTTGTATTGAACAAATCCTAAAGTTCTTCTTAAAATAACTCATAACTGTTTATAGTTAGCAATATTTTGTCATGTCAAATAGGAAAACAATGTTTAGTTCTGGATAGTGTTCTCAAAAAATAAATTCAGTTCTCTATAGAACACATTTCGAATTACTGATCTGGATACACTCCCATTTAAATCTTCTGTCTACTAAGAAAACATAATAAGATTTTTTAAATGCAATTTACTAATTAATGTTATTTGCAAACAACTGTGATAAGGGAATTAAATATTGTTGAACTGCAAATAAATATTTTTTTTAAAATGGGATAATAATTTATCTTTCATAAATATTTCAACCAAATTTAATAAGGTTACAATATTTATTGTACAATATTTATTGAAAATAATAGCCAATTGAAAGCTACAAATTTTCTATTTAATTAGAAATAGGCAGCTAGATATCTTTAATCTTTAATATATTCGCAATTTTTGCATAAGAATAATTTGATATTTAGAATTTGTTTCCTTAAAATTAGCATAGCCACCATAAAATTCAATCAAAAAGTAATAGATTTATTTTAAATATTTAATTTTATATATATTTCCTTTTAATATATTGTTTTTATTATGTTTAGTCTTTGTGATTTTTGAATTCATTTTTAGTTTAAACTTTATTTCCTTAATTTAACATCAAAATCTCCTTAATTTACTTCTTGACGATTTAAAATCATATCCTATTTCAAAGGAATGAAATAAGAAAATGACAAGAATATTCGTACATAATATTTTAAACACATTTATATTACATTTTTACACAAATTACACACATTATACTAATACATATACAATTTATATAGCACGTAAAAATGAAAAATTTTTAAAATGAAGTATTTCTATTCAGTTTCTTTATATTTTATGACATAATTAATAATATTATGCACAGTAAGAGTTCAAAAATTTAAATTTCAAAACTGTTATTTTATGACAAAATCAAAACCTTTGTTTGTACTCGTAACAAAGCGATTGTAAGTTTGTCAGTGAAATGGTAAAGAATCTATAAATAATAAACACTAAATTATGAAAATAGATTTTAGAAAAGTTCTGTAATAATGAAATTGCAAAAAACAGCAAATTTTTGTGTCAGAAATAATTATTACCTAAAAGAAATACAAAATCAAATACGACATTCTAAGCTTTTTTTTTAATTAACACAAACAAACATAAAAATCTATTAAATTCATAAATTCAAAGCATTTTTTGTTATCAGTTTCTAAAAATATTTTAATTGCATATTTTTATTTTTTAAAAAAATATGAATCCTAAAGCTTTATTTATTCATTAAGAAAACAAATTGAAACGTAGATACTACTTTCAATTTAATGAGGGTACATTTATAAAAGACAAAATATATGTCTGTAAATGTGAAAGATTATTTAAATCTGCAATGAAAATATTACTTGTTATATTTTTGGTCTCCCTGAGGATACTGATCCTCAACATTTTTGGGCGTTGTTGTGGCAACAGTCGTTGTCACAGTAGTAGGGGCAACTGTCGACACATTGTTAGGTTTTGTTTGGCATTCGCACTCTGTGTGGTTGACAAACAGTAACTTCTCTACATTTGTTGAGCGATGGTCCCCTCCGAGAACCTGCAAGAAAAAAATAATCGCTTGTCATAATTCAAAGTATTATTTTTATTCAAAAAAGTCAAATATGAAAATTGCATGACATTTTGTTCCATTTCCGTGCTTTTTCAAGAATAAATATTTTCCTAGATGAATTTTTATTGTAATTGTTATATTATTTGAAGCACTTGAATTGATTTTTGGTGTTGAAAGTAATCTTGTAAACATATATTATTTGATATTTGATTGATTCTTATTGTGAGTTCAAAATATTAGGTTAATGTGCAAAATGTAAGGTCAAAACTGAAAATTAGTTTATCATCAGAATAAGCAGACTGGAAGAACTGAAAGGTAAATTTGGTTGGTTTGTCGTTTAGCGATAATTTCTTTGCACACGAAGGCTAGATTGACTGGGACCTACAGTTTAAAGCAGATTCCGAATCACTACAAACATCCAAAAACAAGGCGAAATTTGAAACCTCGAACTGTTGAACCATAAAGCAAGAGCGCTAAGCATTTTGCTACCAGTTCTGTGGATCTAAAGACAAATCAGGAGAATGATGGGTATCAGGTAAACACACACACACATATATATATATATATATAAAAGAGAGAGAGAGAGAGAGAGAGCTCGATAAACATCAATTTGAATAATGTCGAGTATTATTTCCACTCTGATAAATTTATTAGACTGTAGACATTAATCCTGTAGACATATGGATGAATTCGTCTTCAGTCGAATCACTGTGAAGCTTGTGAGAGATGGAAATATGACTAATATGCCAGCCAAGACGTGAATCGCTCACTTTGTTCCAAAAGCTTGGAGAGAATTTCAAACGACAGGATTGTTAGACGATTTTTTTAGAAAAGCACATCCACTCACACCAATCATAGTGTGCAGTTGGTATCGCAGATAAGGAGGAATAGACAATGAGAGAAATCTGAAAGATACAATCAACAGATTATAGAATGATTGAGAGGTAATACAATGGTGATTTATTTGCAGTATTTGAATGTCATCAATGATTACTCTCTAGAAATTGCGTGTTTTGTAGTGCTAGAGATATCAGAACTTGAGAGAATAAGCTAACATAAGACAACAACTCTGATAGGCGAGAGGGAACATAATTTACTTTGTATTTTAAACATATATTCAATGGAAGAAAACTAGCAATACGAGATAACTCTTCAGTCATCTAAAAGGTTATATTTGGATACAACAGTGTTCCCATTAGGATCGAAATAATGTTTTCTAGGGGCCTTTTGACAAGACAACTAATAATAAACTATTAAAAACTTTACACTTCATCGTATAATAGCTGTGGCAGATGGTTGGAAAGTAAGAGCATTCAACGTATTCATTGGCCAGCAAACCCCAGATAAGGAATCCAATCGAACATCACGGGAAAACTTGTGAAACGATTGACATTTTATGAGCAGCTGTCAATAATAATTCTAGAATTCTATTACAGCTAAAAATACCTCAATAGCTTGATGACAGTCTTGTACTCAAATTGTTAAAAAAATTTCCCTTACAATGTAGCAAGGGATGATCATACCTTCTATTAAAACCAGGATTTTCCAATCAAGTCCTTATGACATCGACAATTCCCTTTCTGCCCGACCCTGTCGAAGCTAATTTTTCAATGTTCCCTTGAATTACTTTTTATGCTGTATACGTGTTTACTTTCTCCATATTCTTCAGTTTGAGGTTCTCATAATCTTTGTAGATTTAGAGCATTATTTCATAACGTTACATTAAAAAATCTATATAGACGAAAATTTTTCTTAGAATGGCTTTAAATCTTTGAAGATGTTAGAATAAACTTTAAAATAATTTCATATTACCTGATAAATAAGAACGAAATTATGGTGCAATTATTTCAAGTATATATGGATAACGAATAAATGCCGGTACAAATTAATTTTAGAAATTTTTCTTCCTTAATTAAGGTATAAAATACTTTTTTTTAAATATGAGTAATTTACATTGCCAGTTTAAAATTTCGAACGAAATCAATACGATAAAATCTTTGTATCATCCATTAAAAAGGTAATCGCAAGGATTAGACAAATGTTTTTAATTGGAATAATATATATATATATATATATATATATATATATATATATATATATATATATATATATATATATATATATATATATATATATATATATATATGTTTTATTAAACGCTTATGCACCTAAATTCAGTAAGATTAATATTGAACAAAATATATACATATTGTGTTAAGAATTAATGTTGTAATTATTCATGTTTATTTGTAAAATTTTAAGTATATAATATTCATATTTAAAATATAGTTATTTAATCAAGTATTCATATTATTTATTTGTCATTCTATTGCTATTTTCTGCACATGGCAGATAATTCCAAACTATTAATTTAAAACAGATTCTTGACATATATCCAATTTTTTTTTCATTTTTTTAATAACAACACAAAACGAATTTTAAAACTTTGTTTTAAAATTATTCTGTCAAAAAACATGGAAATTTGCAAACTTTTTTTTGTCATATCAATTCCCTTTTATCGGTCTTTGATTTTTTTAAGTATAGATTTTTCTCATTAAATTTAGATAAATATTATATAAATAAAAATCATCTTATCAATTAAAGGTTTTAATTAAAAAAATGGCTTTGAAAGAAACCTATTATTATGGTCAATAGAAGTTTTAGATTTAAATGTTTACACGTTATTGAATGTATAAATGCTTTCGTAAATATTTATAAGTATTTTTTTTTTATTATTAAAATATCAAATATATTATATAATTATATTTGAATTCCTTTAAATGCTTACTTTGGAATTGAGATTATGGCGACAAATTTGCTGCTCTATTCGTAAATTTGTTTACTCCATTGATAATACTACATCAGGAAATTTGAAGATGGAAAACGTCGCCAATCTGACAAAGGGGCAACCGCTTTAGGAAAGTCATCGGCGATAATTCCCGCTTGCTTACTGTTTCCACAACAAGGCGGGGAGAATGGAAGGATATGGTTTCCTAATCCGATTAGGCAGGTAATGGGCTCGAGAGAGCTTTGAGTCATAGGATAAGTGGGAAGCCACAAACTCCACTCCAAGAATGGACCGAGATTGATACAGATGATGCCTTCAAGTATGTTTTTGATCAAGCGGGTATTAATCACACACAAAGAGGAAATTCAGAATCAAATAACAGATTTCAACGACCCCCATTCATCAAGTTGCCGGAAAGAAATGAGTTATTGGGAAAGACTGACGAGATTGGGTTAACGTTGTTTATCTGGTTTGTTTTTCTTGGGAATGACTGGATGTTCATCACAATTGAGAGAGAAATCAGAATCATGGATTTAAGGCACACCGGATATGCCAGAAATGTGGTTTTTTCATGAAAATTAAGGGTTTGCGAAGAGATGAATAATATCTGTTTTTGTGTGAAATCACGAGAAAATTAATATGGAAAAGTCAAAAGTAGTAATTTTGATAATGACTTGATATTACATACCGTCTGAAATGACTCAAGTTCACATAGTGAAGAATTTTTTAAAAAATCTATAAAACTATTAAAATCTCGATCATTTTATCAAAAAAACTTACTTTTTTTCTTTTTCAATAAAATAATTTGGATACATATTTTTTTAAAATCTTTGAATTGTTGTACGAAATTTTGATTGATTCAAAAGTTAGGATGAAATATTTAAGTTTATGGGTGCATCTTATTTAAAAGTAATGGATTTTCTGTTAAGTTCATTGCTTGACAAAATACATTTCTGAATAAAATTCAAGATTTATTACTTCGTAGTCAATCTAGCTTAAAAGAATTTTCATATTATCAAGGCATTATCGTATATAAGTTAATATATTAAATTATCAAACTTCAATCATCAATATGAGAGCAAAATATTAAATTTTTAAAATGTAGCACATAAATGGAGCAATGTATAAGACAAAACATTACACACCTAAAATAAGTTGTAGCGTAGAGAGTAATCGTATAATAATATTGACTGCATTTTCTGTAGCTTGCAATTAAACATGCTTATAAGAGAACGTGCTTATTAATAAAGAACCAATATATCTCCCTTGCATTAAAATAATTCTTTTATGATGGGTTTAGTGTATTAGACTCCAAAACTAAACATATTTAAGTCAGACGGGCTGAGCCAATTAAATGCATATAATGGCTGCTTGATAATAAATTCACAAATAAATTCATATTTTCTTCAGAAAACGTATCATGCAAATATAGCAGTTAAAGGAACTACGCAAGAATATGTCATTGAAAAAAATTATAATTTTATAATAGGTTTTTAAATTATTACTATATAGATGTTTTTAGTAAATTTTTTAGTTTTTTAGTATTTACATAGTAAATTAGGTTCATAAATTTACGTTAATATTTATGAATTAAATCGTTACTTTGTATCTCCCCAAATTTTTAACCGGAGTTAAAGTGAAAACAACTTCACGGAATGCAATGATATTTGCATCCAGGCGTTAATCTGACTAACTTAAGACATAGAAGCTATTTCATTTTGAAATTTTATTGACAGTACTTTGATTAATGTAAACCGTAATTGACTGTGGTTTGAATTTCTTATAAAACTGTTTATATTGCCATGCAACTGTTTACCTTAAGAAAGGAGGCTTGTGGTTCTTTCCATTTAAAATTATTATTTCCGCCCAACCGCTTGAGACATAGAAAATAAATGCACTACATCGGATCCCCCTTCTTCATACGTTCCCACAGTGCATTCAAAAATAACAATATTTAATTTTTTTTTGATTTTTTTAAAACGTATTTACTCATCTCAATGGACGGTGTTTCAGCCTTTCCCAATTCACCGTTGATAAGAATTATATTGAAAATTATATAATGCTCCGATTTCAATGTTTAATAACTTCGTAACTAAAGAAATTTTTTAAAATTTCCACGCCTCTTTTAGTTTGTTTTCAGCTGATCGATAGATGGGACCTTATTTCAAGCATAACAGTTTTTGCAGAAAACTGAGTAAATAGTAAATATACTGATAAAAATATAGTATAAATATCATTTTTTCAAGTTTCCCCTTCCCTTAGCTAGTTGCATGTTGCTCAACTCACGTTAATTAACGCAAATAAAATTAAAAAAATTTTGAAACTCTTCTCGGGTTGTTAAGAATGTTTTTCATGAATCACTAGACATGGGCTTTTCCACACCTTTTCAAAATTTTCTGAGAAGATAAATTAAGTTTTCTATACTCCTCCAAATTACTTTGGCAGCTAAAGACATTAAAAAAAAGTTTTTTTAATAGCACCTTGCAATTTTTATGTTTTTATTTTTTGAAGCTTCTTCGACATCATTTCTCTCTCTTATGATAATTTGCCTATTTTTTTTTCAAAGTGTATATATTAAGTACAAATTTTCTTCGAGTTCAATAAAATAACGATTGTTTTTTAAACCAGTAGTTTTTAGTGAATCTATATAACACTATATCGATTGAATTCTATGTTTGCTAAATATCTTGAAAATTTTATATATTTAAAAATTTCAAGGTAAAATTTTAAAGAATTTTTAATATATTTGTAAATGATGATCTTCGTGATGATGTATTTAATTTCCAATTTTTGCGTGGGAAACCATTTTTTTAAAAATATTTATAAATAAAAATTTTAGAAGTATATTCTTTGTAATTAGAGGAAAATAAATTTTTTAGAGGTACGCTAATTAAAAAATTCTAATTTGTCCGAGTACTTTATTTAACAGAAAATACTCATTAAATGAAATAATTGGATAAAAATCGGTATTAGTTGAAGAGAGAAAACGAAGTAATTTTGAGAAGTGTAGATTCCATTAAAACTTTCAGAAGGTAAATCTTGCTTATTGTTATCTTTTACAAGAAAAATTTTAAATAGTTTCTAAGGACAATTATAAGCCCAAACTGTTATAATTGTGAAGATTTTAATACTGGATTATAGGAAATATAAAGTGATTTACAGTCATATTTAAGATGGTAATCTATTTGAAATAATTGTTTTCAAACACTTCAAAATTTGAGAGTAATTGTGCTATCATGATCCGTTTTGTTTAAACCAACTTAATAATTTTCATTACAACTTTTTAAAATAATAATGTTGGTTAGGATTTTGAGAAAAAAATTCTGTTGCTAAAAACGTGTCTTATTCGAATTAGACAAAAACCTTTTCCAGTAACCTCTTCTGAGAGTCATTACTCTTAAAAACTTACAAAAATTTCCTTTAGCACCGCTTAATGGATAACACAAGCTCAAAGCTATTTATTCATATTGACCCTTATCCGAATACCGCAAAACTCTGAGGCAACAACTTCGCCAAAATGGCTTTTGATTTCTATATGCACTCCCTCCATTGTCTAATAATTGCTAAGATTGAACCACAGTTATCCTTCACTCCTAACAATAGAGCCTTAACACATCTAAGTTTCTAAATGTAAGAGAAATTTCCAACTGCAATAAAATGTCTTTTACAAATTTAATGACAAATGTTCCGATTCATTGAACTAAAGAGGGGTTTCATTGTGTTATAAGAAAAGCCTCACATAAATACATTTTGATATATGTGCTTTAATTTTTTAAATCTAACATAAAAAGACTAGTATATCATTAAAAGTGGATATAATTTAGTCAGTGACTGGAAAACTTGAATTGCTAATTTATAATGCCATAAACAGTTACAACCAAAGATAAGTATGTTCAATTTAAAGTCAATTTAAACTTATTATTAAATTTAATGCTATTTAAAGTTTATTCATTGGAAAGAAAGTTCAAATGTATATGTTTTCAATAGATAAATAAAACCCGGGTAGAAATAGTTTTCAATTGAGATAAAAGAAAAAAAGAATTTACTCAGGAATAAAACAAACATATTTTATTTTAAATAAAGTTAGTTGAGCTATAAATTAGGTTATTTTATTTAACTAGAAAGCAGTAAATATTAAGGAACTAACAACTTTTGAAATGCTCAATGTCTAAACTCACCCTTTTACAAGTTTGAATAGATATTAAACAATAAAAGCGCATATTGCTGGACTTATTTCAAAAATAATTTTATAAGAATTGTGAGAATATTTTAATATTAATTCGTAAATACGTTATCATAATAATTACAAAGAATACATTTTAAAACTTTTTTAGTGAAAATATAAAAAAAATCAAGCCTTCTAGATATTTTATTAACTTATGTTGGTTATTTGGAGTGAATGATAAAATGGATAAACGGTTAAATTGCACTTTGGTCCCCTACTTCACCAACTCGCGAATTTGAAGCGCTTTTTCGCGCATGCTCATTAATTACTCTTTTGTTTTAGCCTTTTCATTGGCCGCTAATTAAGTTTCACTTTGAAATAGTTGTAGAATTTTCACCATAGCATCGGTGATTTTGGAAACGAGCCAAGTAGGGGACCTAAAGCACATTTGCACTGGATAAACAAGTCGAATTAAGATTGAAATTGAAAATAAATTTTGCGAAATAATAAATTTCAAAATGTCACGAGTCTCAAATACTTAACACTGCTAATGTTATTTAAAATTAAATGGGGTTAAATTTCAGTGCTAAAATCTTATGTTAACTGCTTTATAATATTATAACGGCGTAATACCATACGGCATGTGCACACACACACACACACACACACACACACACACACACACACACAC